>OMLP01013645.1:71071-98322 GCA_900302685.1 Spondyliosoma cantharus
CTTGGATTTGGAAAGGAGGTAATGCAGGAGTGCGGTGGTGCAGGGTGCTTGAGGGGGGGGTTGGGGGTCGCACCGTGGATGAAAATGAGATCTGTTTTTGGAACATGCATGGTCAGTGGAATAAGACGAAGGGAGAAGGTGAGAGTGAGAGAGGAGATCATCCAGAGGGGAGGGGGGTGGACACTGAGTGACGGCTCAACTGGTTTCTGCTGAGGAAGGTGGCCTAGCCAGAGAGAGAGGACTGAAGAAGGGACATGGTGAAGCAATAATTTAGTGCAAGAATTACCTGGCATTTTTACAAGG
Organism: Spondyliosoma cantharus; assembly: GCA_900302685.1. Taxonomy (NCBI): domain Eukaryota; kingdom Metazoa; phylum Chordata; class Actinopteri; order Spariformes; family Sparidae; genus Spondyliosoma; species Spondyliosoma cantharus. Next base: position 71,375 of record OMLP01013645.1, read on the forward strand.
ACAATGTAAGTTAGACCTGTTGGCACATTGACCCCAGAAATTAGAACTTTGGGCATCAGAGCCGCATCATCTACGATCATCAGCATGTGTACACCTATCCAAAGCCCTGCAGAGTTAATAAACACTCATACTAAAAGACAGCAGACATGATGAGAAACCAAGTTAAGGAAGACATGGGAATGATAAAAGAAAGAAGAAAGTGAGCGTGTAGTAGAGGAATGATCGCAGGGGGACAGGAATGCCAGGAGGACAGCCAGAGTGTCACACTATCACACCACAGAGGAAAAGCCCGGCCTGCAGAAACAGGAGGATCAAGTTTTATCTCTCTTTTTTTATGAGGAAGAGGAGGCAGCAGGGGAGATATGGTACGGTTTCAGTAGATGCAGGACAGATAATACTGGTCACAAATTGCTATTGAGTGAGACACAATGGCCTCTTGTGGTGGATTCAGAGCACTGAATTTATTATTTGCAAGCAAGAAAACACATGACCTAACAGAGAAAACAAGTCCATCAGTCCACCCGATCTTTTTATTCCTATATCTGTATGGTGACTTAGGATTCAAGGGACTTATCATTTGGATGAATAAATCTCGTCTCAAACAACAATACCTCCACATAAATTTCAGTATAAAACTGACCAGTATGATGTTGAGCACAGGCTGCATTGATTTACAATTTGTTTTTGCAGCAGTAAACAGGCTGCTGGGTGGTGCAGAGTCCTCTGTAGACAGGAGTTCAAGTTGCTGTTTCTAATCAATAAACTGACAGGTGCTCCAGTAGGAACGGCAGTGGTCACTGCTCATCAAATTTGACAGCTCCAGGACACATTTTTGCTGCAATCTATTTATTACTGTGTCACCATGCGATTTGTTTTCAGTGTGAGACGGGCTTTACTTTAAAATCAATGCACATATTGGGAGTTACTGCATAACAAGTGGAATTCTGCAATGTTTATTTTTGGTCAAACTGTGCCAAGAAAATCTTTTGAAGAGCACACAGTGTCGGCCATCTGTAAGTCAGTGATTGGTTTTGCTGTGTCATGTTTCATTTGAGTGCCACTGTCACGTAAAGTGTGACCGTCAGGGGCGGACTAGATAGTCAGCACATTCAAACAACTTGGGTCAAACAAAATGTGCTCGGGGGAAACAGAAACTTTATGATGACTTTAACATAACATTTATTTTGCAATGTTGTTATAGAAAGAGTGGTAAAAGAATAACACCCGAAGCATGGCTGCTGTGTATTTTTTTATCATATAAGTGTTCCCCATCACACTTCTGTCTTCTTTTACATTATGTAGTTGACCAGCACAGCAGCTTTGTATTGAAGGAATTGTTATTCACTTAAAATTCACACCATCTTTAGCTCAAGTGATGATTTTCATGACTTTCTTTTGACCATAGTGATTTACATGACCTCAACGACTCACATCAGGATGTGAACGATCATATAGCGATCTTCAGGCCTCACAACGAGCCAGTCAAACGGACAAAAAATGAAGAAGTGGTTAGATGTTCTCAATTCTACAGCTTTATATTCAACAGTTTGAATGGATAGTTAATTTCTCATTTGACATGTGAAATATTTTTTAAAATCAGATTTAAAATGATTTTCATTTAGTTCAGATTTAAGATGCAATAAATAAATATCTACTGAATAAGTAAATAATAGCAGCCTTGAAACAGATTTGCTGACTTGCTCAATCACAGACCAGCAGGTTGAATTCCTCAAGTACCTCAGGTTGTCGGACTGACGTTGAGTGGCCTCTCTAGTCACGGGGACTGACTGTAAGTCATCATTAATTCTGTAGGAAATTAAAAAACATTTATTTCTTGAGTCCAATTCATTACATTACACCATCCTTATAAGTAATCAGACTGATTTATATATTGATACTGCAAGGGCACACTTGAGTTTTGTTTTGTTTGTGAATTTCTTCCTAAATTAATGACATAATACATTTAAAAAAATAGTACTTGTGAAGTAACTTACTGTTCATATACTACATACCCATGTGGGCATATTTACAGTATATACATTATCAAGCTATTTGTAACCCAAACAGGAGCGTCTGCTGCTCCTCCACCGAGAATTTCTAAAATAGGAAGTTGTTTTGTGGCAGCTTTCAAGTTTCCAATCAGCTGCTGGTGGCCAACTGACCCAGCCTGACAGCCCGCTGGAGAGGGGCGATTCCTTTCCCATATAGTACAGTTCATTATTCGCTATGTACAAAGCAGACAGCTCTTAGTTTCATGCATATTGTGTTCAGAGCTAAAAATCAAGGGCCTAAAAATCCAAACAGCTATTATTTTTTGAAAAGCTGCATAGTGCAGGAATTTATAGAAGCACCTACGCTGCAAATATATTTAGATTATACATTTTGTATGATCATTCAGGAAATGTGTTGAATTTTATCTTGTATATGTCTATTATCATTTTGTTTGATTTCACTGGCTTTCCAAAAGGTATGAGAATGATTAGTGGGATGATGACTTAGTGAAATATCTACACCACATCCACATGTATAGGTAAACTGAACTGTAACATCTATTAACAAAGTATACTAACATATGGCTCTAGCTTTATGAACTTTTTTTGCTCCCAGACATGTTGCTAAAACATTTTATTCTCATTCTGTTCTGCCAGTGTCCCCATCTCTGTTTCACCCAGCCGTTCTCTAGGCCTCAGCTGTTGTGCAGCCGTTGACCTCTGAGATTTGGGGGCTGTGATAGGGGTCGGCCTGTCAGTGTCTCCCTCAGGGCAGAGCAGTGACATTTAACTCAATATCCCAGAAGGATAAGGTTTCTCCCTCGCTCCTCTCCATCTTCCACCTCTGTCTATCTCAGTAGCCTGTGGGTGCTGGGACTACTATAGTGTAAACCCCTTCAAGCTGGGACACCCATCACCTCCGACTCCCACTGCGGCGCTAACATGCCACGCCCTCGTGCCAGTCTGAGGGATCACCGTGTGCCGCCTTCCCTCCCTCCGCCGGTGAACTCTATCCGTGTTCCCAGATCTGTACAAGTGTTAAGTGTTGCAGTGATGCAGCTGTACACACGCCTATCTTACGCAACTAAGTCTGTCTCTGCTGACTTGCACGGCACAAGCCAAGTGAGAGGGACAAGGCGACATTTGTCACTTAAAGACGTGGAGCCAGGAAAGACTGGCATATTTCCTAAAGAAGGTTATTGTCATTAACAGCCCATTCTGGGAGTCGCAGCCTATCCAGCTGATCTTTATCATCCATTTGGGGTTCAAGTTTCCCTCATGTACTGTAACTGGTAGTCATAAACACGCTTTCATTCATCTAGTCTTACAAAAAAACAGCCTTAACTTAGCCAGGCAGTGTCATTATTATTCTTATTATTCCTAATTATTATCATTATACTTATTGTAACATTGATTGTTGTTTTAAATAACAAAAGTTCACACTGTGGCAACATCATTTAAAATGCACTTGGTCTAACTTGAGTCAATAATCTGCAGGGCTGTTGCCATCTTTAAAGGAACAGTTCTCCCAAAAATGTCATTTTGACCCAAAGTTGGTAAAGTGGTCCGTAGCTCATAGTCCCCAAAATATTTCTGGAGCTTCACAGCTAAACAGTGTTGCAGCATTCTACTGAATAGTTGAAGTAGATGTGGACATTTCTTTAAAAAAAAAGCTTGTAAAGAATATTCCAATTCTTTGGAATCCAAGAATCCAGAATTAATTCAAAAATATGTTATTTCCACCCTTTTTTTAGAATGAAATCTTCACTTTAGCTGCTAAGCTGCTTCAGTTGCTAAGAGCTCCACCATGCGTTGATGGTGTGAGCAACATCTTTTCAAATCAATTTGGGATATCTGGACTTGGATTAAATCAGACACGCTGTATAGATCCACTTTTTGGTTGTTAAAAAAGTCCTCAGCTTCTTCAGCTATGCTGTTTTGCTTTGAAGCTCTAGAAATGTTTTGTCGACTACAAAGCCGCACCCAACTTTCCATCGGCATGGGGGTGAGAAGATAATGACAGAATTTTCTTTTTTTGGGTGAACTGTTCCTTTAACTTTAGCACACGCGCAAAAGAAATTAGGGCACCGAAAAGCTCGCTGACCAACAACATTAAATTAAATTAAATAATGTGCAGTATTGACAGTGAGGACATAATTAGTACCAGGCAATAAGGCAATGGATAAAGGAGCTACAGTGTCAGAGTTAGCTGGGCACTTGTTACGGCATTAGCTAATAGTAATAATAGAAGTGGCAGCTGAGTCTCTGAATCCAGAATTCCTTGTGAGATATAAATAGTGCAGGTGACACTGTGCTGCTGGGCATGGCACCACGGCAGCTTTGCGGCTTTTTATGAAAAGAGTACTGGACCTTTAGTTCAGGCTCGTAAGTAACTCTAACTTTCATCTATCGGAGAAAATAAGGTAGGATGCTCAGGGCACATTTGACTCCAGTGTCATCAGTATCCATGTGGCACATTGGGCCCCAAAGAGTTCCCGGTTGTTCACACCATTCCACACACTTGGGGCTGTACTATATAAGCCACAGGGGAGCCGACAGGAAAGTGAGCCCGTTGATCAAAAGTGGCTTTCATTTTACTGATGGGGTGCCATTTATCGTTGGCTGGCTTTGCATTTTTAGAGGCCAGTGTTTTTAATTTACTGGCAAAGACACCTTATTGGAGAACTTAAGATTCGCAGAATCAAGCACAGCATCCTGTTAGTCTCACTGGCTGAGATGAGTTCAGATTTGACTTGCAGCTGCCTCAAATTGATCAATGTACAGTGACTTTCAGAGACAATCACTGTTTGTTTTTTGCTGTAGAGTCTACATTCGATTCAGCTTTTACATATTAGCAAATGCTATATTCAAATTGCAGTTGCAGTTTGATCTATTATAGCAAAGATGCCCAAGTTTTTTCCCTTGGAGGACCCAAACCAAAACTTGGGAGGATAACGGGGACAAAAGCAAACAGTTTTTGTGTTAAGATGCAAAGTTTTACTAAATGGAAGCCCTGAGAGGAAAAACAAAGATTCTGGTGATTCATTTTCTGGGTCTGATCTAAAAATGACACACATGTATTTTGCTATTGCAAAGGCCCTTCAAGGTTCTTTAATGTTTTGCCCCCATTTTCCAAAACATCATGTGGGCCAGATCGACCCTTATGGTGGGCTAACTTTGGTCTGCAGGCCCCACTTTGAGCAGCTCTGTATTAAAGTATTAACTAGAGACGGGGGTCACATACTTTGAATACATTTAAGAGCTCAAATATATCTAATGCAGCACACCTCTTACTCTACCTCATGTATGAATTCTATGAATTATCTTAATGTAGCGATGGATTCCGTGAAAGACAAAGGGTGGGGAGTTCATCATGGTGTACATCTGAACAGCCCTCTAATCAGGAGATTATGATGTGATAAAACTGTATATTAAATTGTTCATGTTTATTTTGTTGACTAAGTTTACTTCAACTTGATTCCTTGTTTTTCGAAAGTACAAATACTTGAGCATTTGAGGGGTCTGTTTCCATCTGATGAATTCATCAAGAACAGCAGGCCAAACTGTCAGCATCACAATACATTTTCTGGCACAGTTTCAGCTGTTAATTGGAATGTATTTCAAAAACAAAAAACATACTGTTCACACTGTCGAAAAAGTATGTTTCCAGAATAGCAGCATGAACAGATTTGATTTCTTTGGACGTCTACACGTGGGTGATATCTTTCTGGAGTGTCATAATAGCAGTCATAAATTTAACGGCTTAGTATTTCAGGCCAGCTTAGATGTGTGAGCTAGTATGTACAGTATTTGGTATCATCTGAAAGATGAACTCTTCTACTACATCTTCAACGTCTTGTCTATTTCAAGTACACTTATCTAACCAAGACACTATTTTGGGGTTTATAGCTATGACTGATGAGGCATGTTGGACTGGACCCCGTCATCTAAAAAACAAAATTAGATTTTTCTTTTCTTTTTTTTTTTTTACCATTTTCTTTAACAATATTTAATACAGCAAACCTGCATAGTCGGATTTGAATCTTCAAGCAACACGCAATTTTAAAACATAAACCTACAGACGAGCTGCAGTAAGAATCTGAGACCATAGCTGGTGACAAGCCGTGATGACTAAGTGTGACTTTCAGTCTCGAAGTCTATCGTCCTGCTAAAATGTAGAGAGGGTTGTGTTCCTGAAGGAGAATGAGAGAGGTTGGGGAAGATATCAGAGTATTTTGCAGTGAGAATGTAGTTTATGTCAGATGCAGCACAAAGTTACAATCTGCTGTAAGTCTTCTCCACAGAGATTCATGAAGAGTAACAATTGATTCTGCATCAGAAAACAAATAGATCACATTTTCATGATTAATTTCCTTTTTTCGGAATTCCTAAGAAACTTACTTAAAGAAAACACAGAGCAGGGTCTTCACCTTTCTCCGGGAGAATTATTCATACCAAGCTACAGAAAATACATTTTCATCTAAAAAAAAGTTGGTCTTTTAAAATCCAGATCCAACCCTCTCAGCTATACCCTTCACCTTTCACCTCAATGGTTCTGTAAAAGGACGGCAAAATGACGGACAGAGCGCCTTGAAGAAGGGTGTTGATGACAGGAAGACGAATGAATGCAAAAAGAGCCAGAGAAATGCCTAAGAAAGAAACAGGATCCTTTTTTGATAAATATAGAATGAGGAACGTAAAAGAGCAGTGCAGAGTTTTTTCAACTCAGCCACTGCATATATACAGGAGGGGAATTTTATCTTAATAAATAAAAAAAATGGCACAAACTTGTGGAGATAGAATTGTCTTCTCAGTTTTCCAAATTATGCAAAAAACATGCCCCTATAGTTAATTCTGTGCCCACACACACACACAAACACACACAACACTTACGATATGTTAACCTTCCACTAGGAAACGCAATAAGCATTTTGTTAACCTAATTTCTGTTTGTCCCAGTTACGTGGATCCTCTGACTGGAGGAGTCAAAAGAGCTCAACAGTACCCCCTTGTGGACAACAGCTGGACTTGTCCAGACATAGTTTACATTATTGTAAATTCATTCATTCATGAAAAGTAATGATCTAATTTGAATACCTTCTATTTCAGTAAGTTTTGATTCAGTCCTGGCTAAATCTGGGTTTTTGCCTTTGACCTTTAAGCATAAATCAAGACAGAAATTCTTTGTTGGTTTTAAAAGGTATCTGTTTGTGAAGGGAGTTATAAGCCACTAAAGAAAATACAAAGATTTTTGTGAAATAATTTTTTCCCAGTAAATATAACTGACAAATCCTGACTAATTGATCAAAAGACTTATTGCCATGTTATAGTCACAACTCAAGTAATCTTGACAAGCATGTGTTTGTTCCACTTCTCAAATGTGAGAATTTGCTTTTCCTTGCCTTATGTGAAACCCAAAGATTTTAGGGAAATTGGACTCGCCAAAAAGTCAGTTAATAATCTTGGATTTAATAATAGAATAATCAAGAATATACAGGCTAATCGAGGAGATCTTTTGTTAAACTCTCATCAAAATATGCAGAACAAAAACATCTGAATTTGAACAATAAATCCATTTATTGTTACAACTCAATTTTATGTTATTTGTCCATTAAATACAGAATACTTTGGGGCTCCATACTACTGGCATCCTCAGCAGAAAGTGCAAGCACAGGAAACCCTCAGTACTGTGGCAACAAGATATTACATTTGTTTTCATACTGTTTCCTTCCTGATACAGATACCTAAACTTTATTTAGTTATATAGTTATCTATAAATGAATTCATCCATTCATGATTATTATTTTTGACAGCTATACTACTAACCCTGTATGGATTTGTTATGGATGTACCTGAAGATAAACAAGTCACTTGCCATTAATGGCTATTGGCTTTTGTGCAAAAAACTGTATACAAGTACAACTATAACAACCCTGTTAATAAACTGTATTTTATCAGATTGTTGTTAGTTATCCTTGACACGACTCGAGCATTTTAGGATGCAGTTCCAATGCTGCCATCAATATCGGAACAATCTTACCAAGCATCCATTTGCAGATCACGCATATCATACAGCAGACACAATCACAATAAAAATGACTAGCAGACATTTTAGCTCAGATTCTCGCTTTATTGGTCAACTTGATGAAAGACTACAAAACGAATTCACAAAAAATCTCTTTCAAGTAATCAAATCTGTACAAACCTAAACTGTATGGGGTTTTTACAGCTCTGGCTCATATGAATCTGAAGAGTCATACGCATGTGTGTGTGTGGGTAAGCATGTGGCTTGCTCCTGTGAGACAAGGTGACATCCTCCTTCTTGTTCAAGGACACGCCACACTCAAGACACAGCGTGCACACACACACACACGCACACACACACACATCTGTGTTTGAGATTTTACAGTACAGAGGACAGGGAAAACAAAATACTTCCCCCCTCCACAAGTACACACACATATCACCTGCTGGCAGGGGTTTGCTGCTAAATTCATCATGTCAGCAATTTCCCACTGTCTTCCAAACCCTGCATTTCAGTCAAAATTACTGTACAGACAGACACTGTGGTTACAACCTTTCCACGGGAAGAGTGGCAAGAGAGAGGGGAAAGTATAAATCTCTAATACTCTCACACAAAATGTACACGTGCACACATGATTTTAATGCTCACCGGCAGGCGCGTTTGTCGCCTGCGCACGCACGCACTCACTCAGACAATCCGTAACATTAAATGTTTTAAGAAGTACAGATAAAAAAGGAAAAAGCCCTGGGTATAGGTTTGATTTCTGGCTGTTTGGTGAAAGAAAGGAGAAGAGAGGTAGAGAGGGCAGGAGGGATGGGTTGGAGGTCGAGGGCAAACTACTGGTGTCATTTCTTAGCTTTCCTTGGGGGAGTGACTGGGCGACCAGAGCCCATGCCTCCTCCACCACCATAAAACAGCTTCTTGTCTGCAGGTTTGAGAATCTGTAAAAGAGAGACAATGACATCAAGACTGGGCAAAAATCACAAACAAACCCAATTTTTTTTTTTTAGCGATGGAGGTGATTTTACATGAACTTATTTAAGGTCTGGTCTTACCTGGAATGAGCACATGAGGGTCTCATCTACGCTCATCATGGCTCCGGCATTGTCGAACTCACCGCAGTAGTTTGGGGCCGAGAACAGCGTCACGAGCTGCCTCTTTGCAAAGAACTCATATCCGTCCTCAACCACCTGAAAACAGATTGACAAGTTAACATCGTGAAATTACTCACTCCTCTTCTCACCTGTAAATAAGGAATCCCGCACGAAAGACAATGCGTTACAAACTGATTGCAATTCATTTTAGAGCATTTTATTAACAAAGAGCCTACAACAAGACAAATCCATTGCTACTACTCACACTGCCTACCTTGTGATCAGTAAAACTGTGCTGAAATCCAGCTGTGCTGAAGCGGCCATGGGTTAACGAAGTATTTCAGAAGTTCCACCTGACTTTTCTTCAAATGCTCCCTAACAGCAGGACATGCTTGCTAACCTTGCGTTAACTTCAAAAGGGAGTTTACGTAAACACAGGGAGGAAAGTCTCACAACACAAAATACGTGGAATAAAACCGGAACAATAAGACCTAGTAAGCATCCAACCTCTTCAATATTAGTACAGAGGAAGCGCTGCCTACCTCCTTATTCACTTCCTTTATTTACTACCTTTCATTCCTAATGCAAGAAGATAGAAGGATTAAGGTTGTGCAATTACCTGGTGGGCCCGACAAATTAGGTCCATGTCGTGTTTGTGGAGGAACTTTGTGACCACGTCGGCGCCAAAAGTGAAGGAGACACCACGGTCGTTCTCACCCCAGCCCAGCACATCTTTGTCTGGGTCCGCCCACAGCAGGTCGCACAGGAGGCCCTGGTCAGGCACATCAGTGGGGCGCATGACCCTTCGGACCTGCTCCATAGACTGGAGGTCTGGGGATAGGCCTGGAAGAGTTCAATTGGGGATAATTAAAATGTAATAATATAATAATATATTTATATGTAATAAAATGTTTGACAGCTGGAGAACACCAACAAATGCAGATCTTTCATCTATATAACAAACATTTAATTATTCATTAATGTGGTCGAGGACTGTGGCTTTAACTGCCATTTGCTCAACAGATTTTAAAAAAAAAAAAAAGGAAAACTCTTGCAAACATACAATATCCTGTCTGTGTGTTTCTCTTATGTAACTATGTCAGATGAGGGAGGCAGTGTTTACCCTTATGATTATCAGTGCCTGTTTACATATTTTGTGTGGCGGGTCTCAGACATGAGATAGCTGTGGCTGACTATTATTGTCACGTTGTCTGGGCCCTTAGGTTCATTTTAATATGCAATTATTTGTAGCATGAATAGTACCAAAATTATATAAACAGCATCTGTTATTACAGCCGTCTTTCATTGTTTTGTTTTTTTACTAAACGTTCTTGTTTATTCTACTGTTATATATTTTATTAGCGATTTCAGCGGTGCAGTGTTTCTTTTGAAGTGTTTAAGACCATAATCAGCTCACATACATTAGCAGGTTTCTGATTAGAAACCACAAAATTATTTGGACAGAGGTGGTACATATAACTTATACATTTAGTCCAGCAGTATCACACTCAAACACAATCTCACAAAGTTGTAACAGTATATTAAACTATTTTCTGCTAGGTACCAGAAGATGTGATTGGAAATAAGAAGTAAACATGTTTGTCTATGACTGCTATAACAGGGCAAGGATACATAAATATTTTTTCATCAAGAAATTAAGATCCCACACAGTCCAGCAGGTCTGACTATTATGTTGACAGTAACAATAGTGCAGAGGCGAGTTTGTGTGTGTGCACTCTGGATAAAAGCCAAATGAACTGTTTGATGAGGCTACCTCCATGGCAACAGAAGATCTTCTCATCAACAATGGCTGCAACAGGCAAACAGTTGAAGCAGTCAGTGAAGGTCTTCCACAGCTTTATGTTGTATCGCCTCTTACCTGTGGGTAGAAACCACAATTACTTGGTCACAATCTAATCTTAAAACTAATAAAATCTCAGCAGCTGCCCCTATTGCATCACATTGGTAACAACATTTTACATAATCCTGGCTCTGTGAATAGCAGAAAGGCATGTGATTAATCACTAGTGCCTGATCATGCTTCTTAGCCTGAAGCCTGGTGTACCAAGAGGTTATGTGTGTTGTGGCTTTTGTTACCATGATAAATCAGTTTCCTTGTCAGAATTTTTATTTTTTTAAAATGTGCACTGATTTTTGAGCACACTTAATCATTACAGATGGGTGACTAATTACAGCCTTAATGGCATGAGGAAAAGTTCTAAGTGACTTTAAAAGAGGTTCATTGTTTGGGCATGGATGCCAAGAGCCTCAGTCAAAGACTTCTCACCTGGCCAGCGTTTCAAATTAGGGACTAAATTGACACCAGCATTTAGATTTAAGGGGGAAGCATCAGTAAATAGGGTCAGAAATTATAGTCAACAAACATTTGATGGCTGTAATGTTTGTACATTATGCGACATGTAAGGAAAAACAGAAGAGCTAAACTTCCTCATGGTGTGATCAGATTGTCAGTAAGGACAGCCTGTTGACAATTACAAAGAGAAGGCTATTATACTAGGTTCGCAATGCATAAACCCTTCATTACATAGATGAATGCACAGTTGAGAGTTCAGTGGCGCAAACACCAAAGACACCAGTTTACAGAGGTGTGGAAAAAATAATATGGTTAGATAAGTCATCATTCACAATCACCTCAACAAGAGGGCAAGTGCACATGTGACAGACCACAAGAGTAGTATAGGCCTCAATGCTTGAGCACTATAGAGAGGGAACAAGATTTCTATAAGGTGGAAAGTTAATGTGGTTAAATCTTTGCTCAACAATAACTTTGTGACCTTTCCACTGTCTTTAGGTGTAGAAGGCAGAATAGATGATTAATGAACCTGTTATGTGAACTTTGTCTTGTAACAGCAATTGCAGTCTGTATATAAAGAGAGCCGTTTATGACTTCACTCAAAAACCATGTTGCAAAACACATCAAGATGATTACGAGACACAATGAAACAATCATTACTTTTTCCAAAACAGACATTACAATCGTCATAAAATAACTACGGTCCTCAAAGCAAAAGTGCTGTACACTGTGAGGTAACATCACAACAGACAACACTAATACAAATCTAAAAGCAGATCGGTATAGTATGCAACAGTGCTTTTAAATGGACCAATATTTGTCTACTAATTGTACTCATTTCTTTAACTGTCTTAACATTTGACGTCTACAGGCTTGACTTAGATTTTTAGAAAACTACTGGTAACCATAGAAAGTGATGTTAAGAATAAAGTATCTATATGCATGCCATGACGACTTACACTCATCGTAGAAGCCATATATTCTGTTAATGGAGGCGCACTCGTGGTTTCCTCTCAGCAGAAAGAAATTTTCTGGGTATTTGATCTTGTAAGCCAGCAACAGGCAGATGGTCTCCAGGGACTGCTTGCCTCTGTCTACATAGTCGCCCAGGAACAGGTAGTTGCTCTCTGGTGGAAAGCCCCCATATTCAAACAGCCTCAGCAGATCATAGTACTGCCCATGAACATCACCTGGTAAGACAAGCAAAATGAGAGTGGAAACATCAATGTTGGTCAAAGGTGTGATTATCATGCCGTGTGTATGCACACAACAAAAGGTAAGGGATTGGCATAGAGGTACAACAACACTTGGCACCCTGCAAATTACCAACAACAATTTACAACACTTTCAGACCATGATTGGCTGTGCGTTATTGTAAATGGACACTCTGTTATTCTGGTGGTGTTTTGCTTGTTTTATCTGATCATGAGACAACTAACAGAATGTGCAAGCTAGCATTTGGTGCGAAGATGCTGGTGATTCTCATTCTAGGGCGAGCTTAGCGAGTTCCTGAGATTTGCAGACTGTTCCTTTAGAGAAGTGTTATGCCATTAAGTGGCACCAGCAGTGTGACACAGGAGGGTAACTCCAGGGAGACTAAGTGCAAAACACCACTGCAATTGCAAGCCATTATTACCAGTTTATCCCTCTAGTTCTGTCATTATGTGGCAAGGTCACAGTGACACTTTAAACTATTTTCTTTTTGAAATAAGTTGTTTTAATCAACTATCTTTTGAAAAGCCTTTAGCATGTGCTAATAACAATACATAGCATAATGTGAATGTAATTTTATCGTAGTAGTTCGCCACCATAATCTGCATCATCTAAGCCTCTTGGTAAACGCTATGTGACCACACTACTGAATTCCCTTGATTCTAAATAACACAACTAAGCCTCACCACAAATCTTGAGGGGCGCCTCAAGTTCGAGCAGGATTGGCTGGCTGAGGAAGATCTCCCGGGATTTGAGGCAGAGACCACGGATTTCATTCTCTGTCAGCTGAACATTTTTGCCAGGTCTGGAGCCTTTCACTGCAAGAGAAAAATGCAACAAGAGTGAAAAATAGCACACAGAAAACAAAGAACAATAAACACAGTGGTTTATTATTCATACTTATTTGTTACAAGGCAAAGATAGATGAACCCTGCTATTCAACAATACGGTGTAAAAATATGAGGATTTAAAAAGGAGATGTTGCATTTTATTGATTGTGAATGCAGGAGGCATGTTCATGCTCCTTAAACCCTTAAACAGAAAAGCAATGTTCTGAAAAAAAAAAAACAGGGCAGACTGCCATGGACAGTTGGCACGTGTTAATATGTAGCTTTCACGCCGTTTGGTATTCAATCATGAACTCCATCATTGAAGCCATCATGATCAACAAAAAAATGTGTCTTATTCGTGCAACTTGCATGATCTTTTGTACCCTTTCTTAAACTTAAACTTTTCGTAACTTCAAAATATTAGTTGTGCTTTATATTTGTTGAATCATATCTTTTTTTTAAAAAATCAGCAAAATAGCTGACAACCGAGTTTAAGGTTTATAGAAAATTCTTGGAGCTGCCCCATAAATGGTGCAAAGTCTCTGATGACTTACTGATACCAACCAATGTAACATTCACTTACATTTCTGAGCCCACCATACAAATACAACTCTTTAAGATGTTAAATATCAAGCAAAACTATTACTGTAGACCAACTCAAAGAATGCCACTTGATGACATACATTGATAAATCGAAGCCGCGCGCCCAATATCAGCTGGAAATATATTCCTATTTTAACCTTACTGCTCAAAGGCGTTCGGCTCTCAAAACAAGTCCATATTGTCCAGCGATCATTTCAACGTTACGTTATGCACACATTAGCAAACATATGCAATGTTCCGTTGCTGCTGTTACATAATTTTTCGAATGATAAGGTTAACAACACCACCTCTCATAATGCCTAACGTTAGTGTGCGAATATTTTCTCGGGCAAAGTCAAACATAAATATAAAACGTTTACTAAGTATCAAAGCCAGGTAAATACAGGGTAATTTGCAACGACAAGGATACAACTGAACAAACATATCTGACGGCCAATTCAAATCCTGTGTTTCGTTAGCAAGAAGCAAAGGCTGAAGTTAACCGGCTAACATAGCATAGGTGGCTATCGTTGTCTAGCCTGTTAGCTAAAATGGCTACCTCGGTGAATAAATATCGAGCGAAAAAGCGTTACTGTCTTACCTTCCAGCAGACGTTGTATAATGGAGTCGATGTTCAACTTGTCGGCTTCTGCCATGCTATTTTTCAATTCCGGTCGTTTTCAATTAACTCCGACGATTTTTAAGCGTAGTAACTGTTAACTGGCTACCGTGTTACCGTTAGCTCAACTAGTTTAGCGTTAATCGGCTATCGTTAGCTCGCTAGCTAGCTAACCTTGGGGCAGAATTGACAACCTCAAAATTTGAGGCTGGAAGCTGAATTGTTAAAGATGTGAAGGCTGTCATGTACTTCAGAAATCCACCGTAGTCAACTAATTTCCATTAGATATCCGAATTCACTTTAAGCCTTCGTATTCTCTCGTGACAACGGTGTTTTCTGCCGTAGCTATTACTAGCACCATGCCATCGACAAAAAAAAAGGCTAGACGAGCGTTAGCTCAAAGCGAGGTTGAACGGAAGGGGGCAGGCAATTCACGCACTCCTATTGGGCAGCTTTGCCAATAGGCGGTGTTTGAGGGAGCCAATCTTCTCTCTGATTGGCTCTTTTCAACGTCGGTCAGTATGTACTTATCTCAAACCACAATGTAAAAAGGACAATCTTTCTCGGATATATCTCACGTTTTGCTGTCTGTAAATGGAATATTTTATCAAACAATGCAATATCAACCGAGTTTGTCCACATTTACTCAAACATTCGCCTTTGTATCGCTCTGTATGTATTGCGCAGTAAAGCGACACCCACGGAAGTGACCAAGATGGGAAGAATTGACGACGTATTTTGGCATGACGCAATGTCCTAGCGCCTGGCAACACGCACCGAGTGATTCATTCCGAAGTTGAGACATGGCTTAGCTAGCTAGTTTGCTAATTTACTAAAATAAACATGACTCTAACTCGGAAAGACGTTAACCTATCCACTTTACGCTAATAATTCTGTTGTTTGTGTCATACAACCGTCCGACCATGAAGTTGCTCCATAAAGACATTGAAAAAGACAATGCCGGGTGAGTGATTGACGATAGCTGATGTTAGCAAGCTAACCAGCATGCTAGTTTACAGCTGACTGTACATGTGCCAACTTGATCCAAAATGTCCAGAGTGATTTACATTCATCTGTAACAACAGGGAAACGGAAGGTTTTAATTAATGCGAAATAGTCCCGTTTGTAATCAATGTGTAACAACACAGGACACTAAATATAACCATATGTAAATAGAAAAGTGCTCAGGCTTTGTGGACATAGATTTCGCCCTGATGAGTGAGCATACTACGCCTCAGGTAGTAAACAAAACGACCCCGATTGTGTTACTGATTGACCCTCCTTTATTATTGAAGCAGCTTGGATTCTCTGCGTCATTGCAGTCGAAATAGCTTTAAGAGCGTAGCTGCAGTTTCATTTTTTGATAAGCTGAACCACACCTGATATATTAACTTAACCACATAACACAACTGTCACCATGTCAGAAGCTGACCTTTTGATTGCTACATTTCTTCAGTCAGGTGACTCTGATGCCAGAGGAGGCAGAGGATATGTGGCACACCTACAACCTGCTGCAAGTGGGGGACAGCTTGAGAGCATCCACCATCAGGTAAACACGAACGTCTTTCATGAAAGGTGACCGCTGAAGCCTTGTAGAGCATCTGACAGTTTTCCAGCCCCATGGAGAAAGAGATCCATTAGCTGACAAGGATTCAAATCTGTAGCCTTGCACTGTATGCACTTGTATAGTATTGACGCTAGGTTTTGTTTCCATCAATCTTCATAACAATTTTTGGTCAGACTTCATACACACGCAAAGCAGTCAATGCAGCCAGCCACACTGGTTGACTTGTAGTAACTTCACATTTTGTTATATTTCTTTTTATATTTTGTGTTATTTCTGTCTGTCTGTGGAAAGACAGCACCAATGCACATTTATTGAGTTAGTTAACAATATATTTATGTATTAATTCTTGCCTAACTTTCACTACGTATTCAATAACCACAGACACAATCTTGTTTTTAACAAAAAAGCGCTCAAGCACTCTTATTTTAGTTGAAGCTCAAATGTAGCCCATACCACGACACTAAATCAAGTGTGGAGTGTTTCCAATACCCCAGTGAAGCTCTCGCGCAGGCCAGCATCCAGTTTATCTTTGCTAAAGCTTTGTTTATAAAAGCAACTCTGTGTTTGTAAATGATTTTGCTTGTTTTTTTAGGTTTCCAACGTTTTTGCTCACTCTTTCTGACGGTTTATCACTCAGTGTTTTTGGCCTCTAAAACACACGCAAAAGTTGCAACCAATGTCCCTCGCCCCTCTTCCCACAGGAAGGTGCAGACAGAGTCCACTACTGGAAGTGTGGGAAGCTCCAGAGTTCGGACTACTCTGACTTTGTGTGTGGAGACCATCGACTTTGACTCCCAGGCCTGCCAGCTGAGAGTAAAGGGCACTAACTTAGAGGAGAACCAGTATGTCAAGGTCTGAGTTGCAGTCATGTTGCATTTTTTGAGGATTGACGTTGTAAACTGGAGCAAAGGGACTAAAGAAATGAAATTAAGAAAGTAAAGATTGAAGTTAACGTTTTTGGAGTAATGACAGTTAATTATAGATTATGCTTTTAACTGGGCTGAGGATTGTGGAAAGATAGCATATACTATAAATTGACTTTATGTGTTTATTGAATGTAAGCAAAATCACATGTTAAGAATAACAGCTGTGTGATTTAATCTTTCCCTGCACAAATATCCGAATATTCTCTTATGCTGCAACTTTCAATCACCGGGCAGCATTCAGTGTGTCTTAATATTTACTCCTGCTGTGATTGATAGTAGTTGATTATGTCCTGTTCTTCTCTCCTCAGATGGGGGCTTACCACACTATTGAGCTTGAGCTCAACAGAAAGTTCACGCTGGCTAAAAAGAGCTGGGACAGCATCGTGCTGGATAGAATCGGTAAGCAGGTGCCCCTCTGTACATGTTACTGAGATTTCAATTGGTTCTATTCAGATATTCAGAACAATCACAGCTGAAAATATCACTTAGTCTCATTCTTGTGTTTGGCTCACTCAAGCTCACACTTCCCACATGCATGGCAACCAGGACTTGTAAACAGTAATCAAATGGACTCACAAGTATCTTGTTTACCAGACAGAATTTCATGGGCTTTAGCAACTGCACTCTCAGCTGCCAGATCTCACAATCCTTTTCCTTATACCCCTAAAATTGCATGTCATTTCTTGTATTTGCTCACACTCCTAACAGATGACCAGCAGTTCTCTTGAACACAGTTACTTGATGAGCACCCAAGTGTGAATAGCTTTTTTCTCTTCAGGCCAAATGAACCAAACCATAGAAACAAGTTCAAAGACAGGGACTACAAAAGTTAAAAAATACTTACAGATGTTCAGGAGTTAAGAGCACCTTAAATGTTAACAGCTGTTTGGAGAAGTTTACATACACATTACATAAAATGCAGACCCCTTGGTTATGTATTTATAATACCAACAAAGAGAGACTGTTGCCATGGGAACACTCTAGGGAGAAACAGGAGGGAAGTTCCTAGCTGACAGATGGGGTTCATGCATTTGAGTCATTGCTGCTGTAATTTTCACCACAATAACTAAAATTTAAGTGGCAAGGCTTTAGCAATGAGTCAAACCAACAACAGGCATTAAGTAAATTGTAAAAACATGTATTAATAGTAGAAGTAAAACTGTAATAACACATTTTTTGGCAAACTACGCAAAGTACCCACTACTTCAGGTGATCATTTACCGTTGCCTTGTCTCCCCTTTAGAGCAGGCATGTGATGCAACCCAGAAGGCAGATGTTGCAGCTGTGGTAATGCAGGAAGGTCTGGCCAACGTGGTGCTGGTGACCCCCGCCATGACTCTGCTGCGTGCAAAAGTGGAGGTCACCATTCCTCGCAAGAGGAGGGGAAGCTGCACTCAGCATGAGAAGGTAGGTCAGCTTTCTGTGACTGCACATCTGTAACGATTGTGCTGAGTGGATGATGGACAAACTGCAGTATACCCTTCATGTATAATTTAAAAAAAAAAAAATGTAAACATTGTCTTAGGCCTTCTTCTGACCTGGTATTCACATCTGTTTCGGCCAGATCTGACAGTAACAGCATGTCAGACTTTCTCAGTATTGGTACCTGGAGTATTTGTCATACAGGCCGATTTATAAGACTATCTTTGTCTCTGTTCACAGGCACTGGAGAGGTTCTATGAGGCTGTAATGCAGGCAATCCTACGCCACATCAATTTTGATGGTAGTGCTTCTTTGTTGATACTGATACACACACCACCCACACTTACACATGCACAGACCTACAGTGTGTTCCTGCTTTGTGCCACATGCTTCTCCCTTTTTATTTTGTTGTTCCTTTGTGAGCCTCTCATTTACTGCACTTTATGTCATTTTAATGGCACCACTGTGGTTTATTATCACAGCCACATAATCTTTGCTTCCTCTCATTTTTTGGTTTCTGTTTAAATAAATGAAACATTAGTAAAGTAGATGTTGATTTCTCTTACTTGCCTTCTTCTAGTGGTGAAGTGCATCTTGGTTGGCAGTCCAGGGTTTGTGAAGGACCAGTTCATCACCTACCTCTATAAAGAGGCGGTGCGACAGGACAACAAGATCCTGCTGGAGAATCGACCCAAATTCATGCTGGTCCACTCGTCATCAGGTCACAAATACTCACTCAAAGGTATGATCTGGTAGACTCTGTGAACAAAACAATCATCTCACCACATCAAGGTCAAGACTCAGGGGAAATGCTTGTTGTTTTTGCAGAAATCCTTTCTGATCCCACTGTGACAAGTAGGCTCTCTGATACCAAGGTGACTATGCATCCTTGTTTTATTCATCATCTTGTAAACAAATGCTCTCAGGTTTAAAAAAGAAAAGGTCACTATCTGGCATTTATGTGTCACCTTCAGGCAGCAGGAGAGGTGAAAGCCCTTGAAGAATTCTATAAGATGCTCCAGCATGAGCCTGACAGAGCCTTCTATGGGTGAGTGATGATGGACATCAGCAGCCAGGAGTCCTCAGTCATTCAAACTGATACCCAATTTATACTGATAACCAACAACCTTTGTATCTTTGCTTTCTCACAGAGTGGCTCATGTGGAGAAGGCTGCCGACGCCCTCGCCATCGATACCTTGTTGATAAGCGATAAGCTGTTCAGGTACATACTGACATGCACTGTCTGTTTCTGCCACAGATCTCTAGGTTATCTCCTGTATTTCAAATTTACAGTGCAGGTGAAAGTTTGTTTTTACAGAAAGAATCACTGGGTAAACTACTGCGGAAATAAATGTATCACAACCTACTAACATTGATTGTCTTAACTTTTATTTTGGCTTAAACTCAAAATCTGCCATCAGAAAACTTTAAAATTAAATCATTAAAGTTATTATTAATTAAAACTTTAAAGGGATTGCTAGTGATGTAAACACACAGTTAAGAATGCATGTTCTTCATCTCCACTTGTACGTCCAGACATCAGGATGTCCCCACGAGGAGTCGTTACGTTCGGTTGGTCGACAACGTGAGAGACAATGGCGGCAATGTCAGGTACCGGTTATCTTTTTAAAAAGAAAGTGCTTACATTTACAAAGATCTGGCAGAATATCTGATGAGATTTTTTCCTTTTCTTTTTTCATGCAGAATATTTTCAAGCCTTCATGTGTCTGGTGAACGTAAGTTATAAAACCACTCATATTTGTATTAATTCTACACTAAAAAGACAGATGGAAGTTTTTTATGAACACATACGTATCTGTAATATTTATTCGACAAAATCATGAGGAGTTTTATTGATGAACGGTACTCAAATGTAAAAAATATTTGCATTCAGTGTTCCTAACCTCAAACATGTGTTCTAGAAGCTAACTAGAGCTGTAGTATTTAGCTTTCTTTTATGCGTGTCTGTTTATTCTGTCTAAACCTGGTTATTTCTGCACAGTTGTAGACATACATACAGTAAACTATATCAAATGTTACTAGTATAATAGTATTTGTAGAATTATATTCCAGTGTTTGCTGTGCAGGATTCTTTCTGATTCATGTGAATCAAACATTTCCAAAAACTCCAGAGCATTGTCACGTCCGAAAGTTAAAAATGATTGAAAAAAGATGGATGTAATGATTTTCGACATTCACAACATTTTTAAAAATCGAATAAAAATATTTTTGTTCAGTCCATTTCAACGTCAATATTAGGGCTGGACAATATATCAATATTATATCATTGTCATGATATTTGACTATATCGTCTTTTTTAAATTGGCATATATTTATATTGTGATACGGCATAAATGTTGTCTTTTCCTCTATTTAAAGGCTACAAGTGTTGAAGTGATGTAACTTTCTGAACTTGCCATACTTCTACTTGTTCTATAGCCTTTGCCTTTACCCAGTCAGTCATTTTATCTAGTGACTTCACTGGCTTCTTCACATACATGTATTTACATTCTTTGAGACTCTTTAATTGCTCGATGGCACTGCTGGTGGTTAAAAATGCCACAGTGTGTCTTTACATCAGTGCAACTCTGTATGGTTTACTGTATAATTCTGCCGAAACTGTAATGACCGCTATAGGTAAAATAAGGTCAACATACTCCCAGTTCTGCTCTGTAAATGTTCGACTGTGACTGTAAGAGGAATTCATTGGTGTTATTTGAGCACACTCACCACACATCGACCTTCCCCTTTTCAGATGACTTCCTCACTTTACAAAGTTGAGAATGGACAGAAACAGTTCCTCTACTACATGTTTGTGTCTAGCACTTCTGTAATCAGCCTGAAGTACTGACTGTGTACTGTCACCTTTTTGATGTGTCCTTGACTGTCTCCTCAGAGCTGACTCAGCTGAGCGGAGTGGCTGCCATCTTGCGGTTTCCCATTGCTGACCTATCCGATGCTGAGGAGGAGAGCAGCTCGGACGAAGACTGATCCACAGAAAAGGACTAGAGAGCTCTCGTTGGGTGAAAAGAAGAGGAGCGTCGCCCAGTCTTGCAGATCACAAAAGAATGCATTGACTCAGTGCATTGTTAAACAACAACTCTGCTGGTATTCCACCTCTGCAACATCCACACCTCCTTAAAATCTAATCTACACACCTGCTTTCTTTAAGTGGCCATCATTTCAAGTAAGCTGATGCAGTTTTTGGAGCTTTGATGCTTTTGGTTTGAAGGTGATAGTGTCTTTGGAAGGTGCAGGTGAAGTAAATTCTTGAAAGCACCAAGTTCATGTGATTGCCAATGAAAAGGAATGTACCATTTGTTGCCAAGTCCAAACGAAAACAGTTAAAATTTTCACTGATATTTAGCAATAGAATAAAACAGTGACTTTTCTTGACCGATTGTATATACAATTTAGTTTTCTTGCAATTAAACAGAAGCACTCAACCACTTTCGTTGTGTCACTTTGTCATATGAGCTGTTTTCATCGCATGTGAATGAAACACAAGTCTGAGCGAGATATAAAAATATATAATTTATTACATACAATAATATAACTATTTTAGTTATGGGTAATATGGCCCAAAACTACTGCATTTCAACAAACTAAAAATCAAGTATGCTCAGGATTTTTAATTTAATATAGTGATATCTGAATTCCACAGTTACAACACTGTAAGTTCCTCTTTATTCTGCTCTGGCAAAATGTCACATTGCAAACTTCCCTCTGCAAAGCATTTTAGCAGCTAGATCTAAAGTGCATCTCTTCTCTTTATACTTTTATACCCCTCCTGGCCCATCAAATCCTAAATCTCATCTATATTAGCAACTGGCGCAGCCTTGAGTAGATCCATGTATGTACCAGATACACTTTTGATCACTCAGTAGGACACTGGTAGCTCTTAATCCAGGCTAAATCCTCCAGTGTGCCCCAATGCAGGTATATAATTGCACATATAACCATGACATGCATTATCTGGTGGCTGTTGCCCCAGTTGTCGAACAGGCCTGGGGAGAAGCGCTCAGGAATCTGTATGATGTTGACCACCCCTCCCAGGACAGCCAGTGAGTCCATGATGACGAAGAGGCGCAGGGAGTTGGGGCTGCCCACCCCGCTGCCATATACCCGGAACAGGAAGAGGCTGAAGCGGAACAGGGCCTGCCAGGCGAAAGCCCGCAGGCGCAGGACATTAGTGCGGGCTGTGGTGGCAGAGTAGATACCGTAGGCTGACAGGAGGATGTAGGCCAGCAAGGCAATCGTTCGCACGGCTGGGTAGCAAAGAAGGGTGATGTGGATGATGGGAAGTGCCCCTAGTAACAAGAGAGAAGAGATGCCAATTAATGACAAGGTCACTAAAACTAATATGTAGTTGACTTAGTTGGTGGTAGAAACTTGAGACTTATACTGGAGTCTGCTGTACTTGGGCTTGAATGTTATGAGATGTTACTAAGACTTGACGACCTAAAGATAAAAACATTACCATAATAATTAAGCCTTAAGTTTTGGCCTTGTAAAATCTAAGAAGAATAACACTGTTTGCTAAAAAGGCTAAAGTCAGTTAGCTTAGCTTAGCATAAAGACTGGAATTGAGCAACAGCTAGCATCAGTCTGTCCCAAAGCAATGACTATTCACTGGTTGCAGACTTCAGGAAGTCACTGCTTCTGGCCAAGAAATTGATTCATCAGTTTTTTTAACAAACAAATGAGGTGAAAGGTGTTAATGCTCCTTAAAGATTTGAAGACAAAAATATACTGTTGAACAAGTCTTAACTTCTGACCTTGTAAAATCTCAAAATTACACTCTTGGATAAATTTACTGTAAATGGCATCCAATTAGCTTAGCTTAGCATAAAGACTTGAAATGGGAAAACAACTAACAAGAGTCTGTACAAAATGACTGGATGTTGAACTAGCTTTAAGCTGAAAGCAGTGACTTTGTGGAATCTCCACTTGTTGTTTCTCAATAGTGATATTTAGAGGTGCTGGCAGGTGGATTTCATTTTTGGACTGAGCAAGCTACCCGTTTCCCTCTCGCTCCAGTCTTTATTCTAAAATAAGCTAAGCATCTCCTAACTGCAGCTTCACATTGAACTGACAGATGAGAGTAGCATTGACCTTCTCATCAAACTCTAGCGAAGAAAGGGAATAAGCATAGTCAAATCATTCCCTTAAGATAGCTTTGAATGTCCAAATGTAATTTTCATGGTGAGCATTTCAGAGACGAGAAAGAGGCTTTGTAGGCTAATTTGCTCATAAAAACCTGAGACTTTTACTTGGACCTGACTGAAAGACTTAACTTCAACTCCATATGTTGATGAAGACTGAAATGAAGTCGTCAAAGTGCAGAAAAAGTTTGTAATTGGAAGTCAGTTTGAAGACAGCAGTGCCGGTCGACATCCACAACCTACCCAGAGTGTTAACTAGGCAGACCCCGAACATGTCCAGGGAGAGCAGGTTGTCGTACACATGTTCTCCCCCCACGTGGTTCATGAACACATGGTAGACCACTGAGCCCACGGTGGGGCAGAGGCAAGCCAGGTAGTGGACCACACAGATCCACATGCTGTCCACCTCCATCCAGGGGATACTAAAAGGCAGCAGCACCAAGAAAAGGAAAAAAGGGATGCCTGAGGTGACCAGAAGATTAGGAGTTGGAAGGAGGGAAAGGATAGAAGAGAAATTGTATTATGTTGGTTAGTGACAAAGCAAATTGAGGAATTTAGTGTTCTGTGAGTGGTTCGTCTGTTTCTTTACTGGAACTACGTGAAATATATGGCATCAGGTGTCTAGAAACTGGAGCAACATGCTAAAGCTAATACCCTTCACTTCACCTGAGTAAGAGTGTTAGTCTTAATGAACTTATAGCCAAGGTGAACATAGAGCTTGAAGAAGAAGATGCCCTCAGAAGTTCAAAGCTGTGTGTGCTTTAGGTCATGCACAGTTAAATTAACATGTTCACTCATGTTTGCACGTCTTAACTCAGGCTTGCATTTGTAATTCTTTCTCACAATTATTATCTATTTATACATGAAATATTTTTGTAATTCTACTGTGGATCTTTGCAGGATGCTTTCCCCATGATGAATATGGGCATTTAAAGCTGAAATGCGTCATCAAGCAGACACCTTTAAAGACCTTGTTAACTGCAGGATATTTCCAGGACAGGGATTCCCAGGGCAGATTACAGATAATACCCCATATCCTCATTACACACTTGCCAAGTTTGCTTGTAACTGGCCATAAGTGAGAGTCGTAGACATCTGTCTCCTGTTCTGTTTGTACGCCCTCCCTATCGATACAAGGTGGGGAACATTTTCTCTGTGTATTTTAAATGTAAAGATATATATTTAATGCAGTTAAAAACCTTTTGACAATTTTGACATTTTTAACTTATTCTTGCAAGATGAAGAATAGCAGTTCAAAGCACATGCAATGCACAGTTATTTTCCAGACTTACCATGGGTGTAAATGTTCCCCAGCTCATTGTGCATATAGAAGAGGCTCCTGAGGCACTCCTGAGCAGTGGACACCGGCCGGTAGCCTGTCAGGACATATTTGTTGAACTGGAGGTGTTCAGGAGTCTTTGCCAAGTCCAACAGCCGCGGTCCTTTGTAAAGCACCATCACAACTGCCTGCAGCCAATGCCCTTACATTTAGTTAATTGTCACCGTAGGTTCCTCACCATTTACATCCTACATGAGGCCACACTCACGACTCTGAGGCACAGTCATGGCCACGACCAGCCGGAAATTCTGGTACTTGAACCCATCATCGGACAGGTGTAATTCCATGCAAGCAACCTGTTGAGCTGGCAAAGTGGCATGCTTTCAGTCGGGCCAATCAGCAAAGGGTTCTTATCCCTAAGCTGGGGTAATCCCTCACAAAAAGCCATGTGCACTACAGCAGCTGCTCCTTGTCATGGCTCATAACTGACTCACACCTCAACTTCATGTTGAACATGCATCAGTTCTGTTTCCTTTATTGCAGACATGTTCCTATTCCACATGCTCTTAGGTCACAGCGATGCAGTCAGGTTGGTCTGGGGATCAAATCTCTTTAATAAAATGGATTCTCTGGTGCTGATCATTAATGTTTATTAAACAGATTAAATGACAGTTCCACCAATTTTACACATTAAAGTGTGTTCACAGGTCTTGGGGAAGTAAAAAAGTAGTATAAATCCTTTTGTGGCTCCCAAGGAAGCTGCATGTAATCTGATAAATAGCCTCCAGTGATGTCACTTAGAGGCTGAGAAGTTGCATTGTGGGTAATGTAGTCACACGATTTTGTTCTGCTGCATCGATTTTGATTTGTTTTTAAAAAGTACCCTCATGAGTCCAGTAGTGTTAGAGCAGGGTAATGTTTGTTCAGTGGACTGCTTCTCAAAACCTGGAGCCGATATTACCCATAATGCAACGTAGCCACTGAGCAACATCACTGGAGGCTATTTATGAGATCACATGCAGCCTCTTCTGGAGCCACAAAAAGCTTTAAGCTACTTTTTTCACATATGCAGTAGCACTCCACACATACACATGTCTGTGTATTATATGGGGTATAATTGGCCGTTTTTGGCTATTTTTGATTTTATCATTATATTTCACCTTAAAAACGATTTACCTTGCCTTGTTTGGTGTCATTATTTTCAGCACAACCTCACATGTGTGACTGTACAGTTATTTTTTTTATTTTTACATACTACAACATACTACTACAACACTACATAACACAATAACTATACACTCCAAACATGCTATACGTCACAAATCTCTCAACTCTCAAAACTCGCTGTCTCTATCGCGGCCTCTCTCACCGTCATTGGCACTGTCAATCTTTCGCTGGCGTCCCTCCCACAACTTCCCCCTGCTCCCCAAGCAACCAAATCATGTTGTTTGCCATATCATTTTGTGATTGGTGGTGCCTTTTTCCACCAATAGGAATGTGTTTTTTTTGCTTGCAAACACTTCATGCTTGCAGACACTTTCGTGAGAAAAGCCTGTTTTTATCGCTTCTTCCGGCACCAAACACGCAGCAAATGTGACAGTAGTGTTTGCGAAAAAGCGTGCCGTACATTATTTATCGTAAATCCGGTTTTACTTGCCTATCAACAAAATTTTAAAACTGGTTTGTAGTTTGAAGGCCACGCCAACACTTGAAGTCGGAACCGAAACTCAGCGAGGCTGCGTCTTCAATTTTCAATTAGTCAAGTGATGTTGCCGCGCCGGTGTGTCAATTGACCTGTGTTAGAATTGGTGGAGTTACCCTTTAACGGTTTTTGTATGTATAGAAACACACACATACACATTTGGTATTCATTGATGGTTTTATTCAATCGAACACTGTACAATACTGTAAAAAAAAACAT
>OMLP01013645.1:105258-117696 GCA_900302685.1 Spondyliosoma cantharus
CCGCCGGTACCGTACGCCCTCCTCGACCCGTGTGCGCCGACATTCCCCACCAAGTAGGAAACGGTACCAGGCCGGCGGGCGGCCGGAGACTCCAAAATATTCCAGCCGACCTTACAAAGCGTTCTGGCGCAGGCGGCCGCCATGTTGCTTTTACATAAAGTCCCAAGATGCACCGCGAGCGATGAGGTCACCGGGATATGTTGCCCTCAGTCGAGCCTGTCAGGCTGTGCGCGGGGCCACAGGGCCGAGCAAACTAATAACTCCAACAAAGCATTAGTTACAGTAATGTACAAATACGGTCATAGTTTTTTTTTTTTTTAATTCTATATAGTTCTAACTATTTATCTAATTATTTTTCTCTATTTAGCTGTACCTGTTTCTGCCCGACACCTGAGTTTTATATCTGTGGATCAATAAAGCATCATCTTATCTTTTTATTCTGGCTTCTTTCAAATCTGTCCTTATTCTCTTGTTGAATGAAAACTGAAGGGAGTCTTTTCTCAGCCACGTCTCCCTTGTGTTCCTGGTGGATCCCGATGTACTCCCAGGCCAGATGGGATGTGTCATCAATCCAGTTTGTCCAACTTCTTCCCTGGGGTCTCCTCTCTGTTGACCATGTCCAGAAAACCTCCAGAGGAGGTAAAACATATAATTTAGACACCTAATCACCACAACTGACTCCCATGACAATGATCATTTATAATTTATAAACTGTGCATTATGAAGGGTAGCGGTTGGGCCAATTTTCATCATTTTTCCAATTATAGGTATCAGCCTAATTATCATATATCATATATGAAACATTTTTTCATACATTTCTTCTGGCCCTTTCAACCTTATCTCTTGGTCTTCATCACCATTATTGTCATGGAGATAGCTGATGTGACAAAAATAAAATAAAAACACATCAATTTTATTTACATAGCCCAAAATCAGACAAATTGCTTCAGTGGGCGTTACAATCTGTACAGTGTACCACATCCTCTGCCCTTAGACCCTCGATTCCAGTGAGGAAAATCTTGTCATATCGAAAAAAGAAAAATCTCTCAGAAGAAAAGAGCACCAGAAGAGGGATCCCTCTCCCACTGTACAGAACAGAACAACAAGATCACTGTTTACAAATGTCATTGATAGAATGTCGGATATAAGCAAATTGTATAAAGATTTGTTGGGGTTAAGCCGCTATCTTAAATGTCAATGATTGTAATTACTATGTTGGTATGAATTTGCTATAGCCGTATTGAGAAATGAAAGAAAGCGATGTTTAATTACAAAAAAAAAAAAAAAAGATGAAAATATGAACATTCTTTGTTTAAAATAATCATAAATGTGTATTAAAATGTATCTGGTGTCTGTTCAGGAGCGTCTGTGTCGCCTCTGCGTCGTTTTACGTGTGGTGCGTTCAGGAGCGTCGTTGTTCTGAGACGCTCTGATTTCTCCGACCGCAGCAGCAGCAGCAGCAGCAGCGTCTTGTCTCGGTGAAAGCGGAGATTCCCCTCATCAGCCAGCAGCAGCAGCAGCAGCAGCATCCATTTAAGCATCAGTGTTACAGTGGTCGAATCACCACATCTTCCCCCGGACTGACCACTCCTCATTGGGATGTCGGCGTCGAGCAACGGCGGGGATTGGAGAGCCGATGCGCGAGAAGACCTCTCCGCTGTGTTTTTTCGAGCGTGACTGGAAGGGCGCGGGGCGGCGATGGATGAAGGCAGGGGGAGACAAATAAAATTGTGATAATCGCTGGGTTTAGCTGGCTAACGCTAGCACGCTAACGTTAGCTAGCCCTCAGTCAGCTCACAGTGGGTTGTTTTTTTCTCCCTCCCCCGTTCACTGACCGACGTGGTGTTTAAAAAAAAAAAAAAAACACTCCTTAATGCTTTTTTATATTGATGTCGAGACATGCTGGAGCCACTGAGGACATTTCTCTCAAGGATAAAGCACCGTAGCTGTGTACTAGCCTCCCAGCGTTAACGTTCGTTAGCTTTTTTTTTTTTTTTTTTTTTTTTTTTTATCATTCGTTAATTTTTTTTTCTCCGTGAAGAACAAGATGCTGGCTGAGGAGGAGTGTGTCTAACGGTGAACCTGAACTCGCATGGATACACACTCCATGAAGGTCATGATACTGAGAGAATGATCATGCTGGAAAAACAGGTAAGGAAGGAATATCAGCTCGGAGTCAGAGGGTCCATATTTAAATGCACACCTGAGCTCATTTGCATAGTGGTGGTTAGGCGTTAATTAGAGGTCTTCCACGGCTCGTGTCTGAGCAAAATTGTCGTGCATCAGTGTGGATTTGTGCAGTGATTCTTCAGGTGATCAATATCTTTTCTATTGATGACCCTGCTGCACATATTTCCCGTCATTATAACCTTACTACCATCTCTCTCTCTCTCTCTCTCTCTCTCTCTCTCTCTCTGCCCTGCTTAAAGCCAACCTCTCTCTCCCACTGTCTCTGGAGCTGCTGTTTGTTTTGTTCAGGCATGTAAACCTGTGGAAATTAGCTTTGTATTATGCCTAATTAGGTATGAAATAACAGCCTCATGAATCTGTGATTATGACACGATGATATAATAAACTTTATTTATATAGCACCTTTTTTAAAAACAGTTTTCAAAGTGCTTTGGCGAACAAGCAAAAGCAGCACCCTCAGGAAGACAGTATTAAAAAAAAAGAAACACTGGAGAGTCGAGCCAAAGGCGAGGAAGCCTATTCCAAGACAAGAAGGCAGAACTGAACATGTAAAAACACAAAAAAGCAATATGAGTCATTTCAAGTAAAAGGAATAAAAGCCAGAAAACAGGCAAGATCACAGCCAAAGAGAGAGCGAGGAAAAGTAATGCAAATTTAAAAGAAATCAGTAAAGTACAGTAAGAGGACGACGTCACAGAGGAATTAAGAACAGGTAAAAAGATAAAGAGCAGTAAAAAGAATAAAGATAGATAATAATAGATAGATAGATAATAGATTAAAAATAAACAAATAAAAGCAGTTAAGGACAGAATGAAAAAGATAGAAAGATAAAAAATCTGTTTAAAAGGGTGTCTTCACATGAAATCAAGTCTATAAAAGTGGGTTTTAAGAAGTGATTTAAAAGAAGTCACTGTTTCTGCAAGCCTGTTATCCCCAGGTAGGTCGTTCCGAAGCCAGGCGGCCCTGACCGCACCGCTATTGTCTGTTGTCATTATGAGGCTACCAGTCTTTTTATACGTTAATTAATGTTAGGCATTTTTTCTGATTTATTAGCTGTTAAATTGATAAGAATATCAGAAAATACTGCCTATCACAAGTCTTCAGAGCCCAAGGTAACATCGTCAGAGAAAAGAAGAACAACATCAAATGTGACAGTCTCGAACCAACATGAGAAGATTTGGCCTTTTTGACTTAATACATTTCCAAGAATTGTATTATTTTTCAGCAATACATTTTCTGTGTCGCACTAGGGCTGAGCAATACCTCAATATTATATTGTTATCGTGATATGAGGCTATACATGGTCTAGATTTTGGATATTGTGATAAAAGTGTTGTATTTTCCTGATTTTGAAGGCTACATCACTGTAAAGTGATGCATTTTTTTAATTTATCGCATCCCAACAATAGTGTTACAATAAAGGTATCCAGGTATTTGGTAAAAAATATCATGATATATGATTTAGTGGCCCGTCCTTAAGTTCATGAAGTGCTTTTGGGGAGGTTGGAAAATATTGAGATATAGATTGCGCTATATTATTTGATATCGCCCAGTCTTACCTATATTCTGATTGTAATACCTGTACTGTAATTTTTTGCTTGTTTGTCCTTTGACATTTTTGTAAGACACACCGGAAAGAGATCAATTCAGTTGGAAACCAATCTGTGCAAGACGAATGCTTTCAAGGTAATCAGTGTTGAAACAATTAGTTGAATAATTGGTCAAAAAATGAACTGATGACAGTTTGAAGGCTGCACGAGCAAATTCACATCAATATTTTTTAAACTGTAGATTTATAATTACAATTATATGAATAAAGGGGCTCTATGTAAAACATTGTAGCAATTTAAATGTATTAATCACCTTTTTATTGGCCATATGTGAGCAGATTGCAATGTGACGTGAAAAATAAGACCTTCCTCGTCTCTTTCGGTTGCCTATGCAAGCCTGTGGAGGATGTGTTTAAGTTGGTTAATGCTGCTGAACTGTGGATTTCTTTGTGAAGGACTCTCCACTCTGCTAACAGAGAGCAACAGTAGCTAACGTGAGTTTAGAAATGGAGTCTGCTAACATACACTAACGACCAGCTTCCAGCGCAACACAGAAATTCTACACAGCCCCTTTAAAAGATATTTGAAAAATTTGTGAAAAATACTTAACACAAGCTCCAAGGTGATGTCCTAATGTCTAGTTATCTTCTACCAACAATCCAGATATACCAACCTTAAATAAGTAAAACCAGTATAAAGTCAATGTATTACAGTAGTATGTAATATATTTATTGGAACATGTAGTGTAAGTAATGGGAATGTCAACAGACTTATTCATTGTGGTATTGGTGACAAAGGGTAAAAAATAGTGCTGAAAGCATGAGGTTTTCCTCTCGCTGGACCTTCTACAGTGTGAGAATGAGCAGCTTGTTGTAATCTCATATGATGATAAAACTGCCTCCTTTTGGGTTTTTAACACTTGTTCAGACAAAAAAAAAAGCAATCAAGCGACAACACTTTGGGCTCTGGGAACTTGAACAGAGCATCTTTCCTTGTTTCCTGAAACTAAACAAAGAAAATAACCAATGAATAAAAATATGGTGTTGTTTTAGATAAATTGCTGGTGTTTGTCACGTCCTCTTGCGTTCAGACTCATTAGAACTGATCTGCAGCTGAGAATAATACTGAGGGTGTTATTCTCTGCTTCAGACCGGAAGCCCTCGAGGAAAATCCTTCAGTCAGTCGAGCTAATAATCTCTTCTGTCCAAGAACTGGGGGGGTCAGGGGATGTTAAAGGAGGGTTACTTCCTCTTGTTTACCCCCCACAGCAGCATCAGTGACCATAAGCGTAAGCTGACACATCAATAATACATCACAGCTTCAGAGATGTGAGGTGTGTCCGCTCAAGACGAGGGGCAGAGGAGAGACTGGTGGAGATGATTCTTGCGTCGACGCGCCGACTTGTACGACTGGAAACAATAAATAAATCAATAAATCCATTAGTCACTCAGCCAGAAATTAATCAATTTCTATTAATTGTTAAATAATGATTGATTGTTTCTATATCGAGTTTTTTTTCCTGCTGTCCAAAGATAAGCAGGTGAAGTGAACTGGAAAAATCTGAAGGTGTCCTGTAGGTGTGAATGGGTTTGTGTATCAGTTGTTGTAGCTCAGTGCATGCTGGGATAGGCTGCAGCACCCTATGACACTGAACAGAATAAGTGGATGTAGAAAAAAATAGATGGATGGATGAACTGATATTTATTCAGAAAAACATCACATTAGCTGAAGACCTTAGAGTGTTTCTGCTGCTGAGTTCAGGAAAGTAGTTTTTCTTCACTATAGACTAATGTTGTCATTTGTGATGATTCAAATGACATCATGTGCCTTCTCATCTGAGGTGTCACATTCCTGGTCAGGGCTGTGTAAATCACCTCCATACTGTATCCCCTACTAACTGAGCTACAGAGCTAACAGCAAGCTATAGCCAAAGAAAGCTATAGCAAAGGGTATAGTTAGCAGCAGCTGCTGGTTACTCTGGTGATATGCTGCCCCTGTTTGTTTGAAGTAACCTTTGACAGGTGGCCACATCTTACACGTTAATGGTCGCTGTCACTTTGGGCACCTATTTCAGGTGGCATTCCCCCTCTTCCGTCTGCTATCTGTGTGTTACTTTTTATAAAAAACCCTGTCGCTACAACATATTGCAACAACAACCTCCAAGCTAGCAACCTACACTGAACATGGCAAGTGACTGTAACATTAAACTAGTAGCTAATGGTACAAACCTAAACAAGGTAGCAGCTGTTAACCTGCCAGTGGAGGTCTGGCTGTAGGACATAAACACGTTGCAAGCTCTGAGCAACATATCTCTGTGAAATTGCCAAATTGCTCATATGTCAAACTGAGGGTTTAACCAAGTTGATGATGCAACCAAGACTGTGAAGGTTTACCCTGTTTGCTGAAATGAATCACTAGTTCAAGCCCGGCCACTTCACACAAACAGGAAATAACTGTTTTGGTGTGAAACTTCGCTGATCTTTGAGGTTGTTATATGAAATGTTGAAGCAAAAAATCTTCCAAGTTTGTTTTACATGCAGTTTTATTACTTTAAAATTAGTTCTTGTAAGCCAACATTTACCAATGCTGCAAGGTTTATTCCAACACAACATGATGAATCTGTGTCAAAGGTCTGATTCTGAGCAGGATGAGAGAGGCTGCTTCAGGATGTGAGGCTCCCCACTGCCTCTGTCTAAAAGGCCTATTTAACCCTCGACGCACGCACACGCATGCATGCACGCACGCACGCACGCGCGCACGCGCGCACACGAACACACACGAACACACACACACCAGCTCTAAAAAACGTCGCCTAGATTTCACTGTAAACAACCATTTCTCATTCTTCTTTACTCCCCTACACCTAAATCCTGTTTCCTCTCGCTGGTATTATTGATGTTTATCCTCTTTTGAAACATTTATTTGCCTTTTTTCCACCATTGTAGGAATTGTAGATAAAGCTGTAAGCTTTTCTGCTGCTGCCACGGCGCTCCATTTTCTGCACGGCGCTCCAGAAAGCACTCTGTTCTTGAAGCTTGACTTCACTCCAAGCATATCTGACTTCTTTGTCTGATGGAATGTGACAAGAATCGTACATTTTTTTCTCCAGTTTTTTAGTCCCCAGGCTTTTTTTTTTTTTTCAGGAGCATGAATCTGTGTGTGCGTGTGTGTGTTTGTGTGTGTGTGTGTGTGTGGAGGAAGGGCCTGTCCTTGAAATGTCTTGTCAGAAGCATTTTTGTGCTGTGGAGAAGTGCATGATGAACAATGTTGCAGTGGCTGTGTAACATTCGACTTGTTGCAGAGCATTTCAGACTGTCTCACTGTTGGACTGTTTGTTCAGTGAGCAAACAGCCCTAATTTGTTTTTTAAATCTGCTCTTTAAAGCCAACCGTCCACGTTTGTAATTTCCAAGTGACCGGATCAAATTTGTACATGTGTAGACACTGTAATCATTTGCAGGCGTGTTCATGCTGACTGGAGGCAATTTTTTCCATCCAGAGTCTCTGCAGGCCAGAAGCATGAAGTCTGGCTGCTGCTCGCTTGCACTTTTTATTGATTTTTTTCTTCAGGTTTTTTCGTTTTTCAGGCTGTAAAAAAGGCTGTCAGTGAGAGAGGAGGTGTGATTTAAAAATGTCGGTTGTATATTGCCTGGAGATGAATTACATTTTATATCGGATCTAATGTAAAGTTTGAATATAGGGATGAACAATTAATCAAGATATTATTGAAATTGCAATATGGGAAATATCCAAATCACAGAAGCTGCAATTATTAGATCAAGTTAAAGTGTGTGACAAAACAGCATTATAGTGAGGTACTGTAGTGCTGCAGAGACGCAAGATGTACGAAAACATGCTGGTTCGGTAGAGTCCTCGACAAATGTCATGTATTGATGATCAATAATTATTTAGTTTAGTGTTTTTTTGTTGTTGCTGAAAAGGAAAATTGTGATGCAAATATGATAGTCCCCATGAATCATATCACAATCCATATCTGTCAATATCTGTCAAAAATAATCACAAAATGTTTTTTTTTACTGCATCTTCCAGGCCTAATTCGATCATATGTGATTTTCCCTGTGCAAGCTTGAATAAAACATCTACTTCTGCCTGCAGTAATGGCTTTTGTATTGATATTTGTATTGACATCAACATTATGGCATATATTTATATATTAATAATTGAAAATCACATTTATTTTAACATGACAGATTCAGACTAATTTTCACTGGTTATTTGTAACTTTCTGTTTAATTCTTTCTGAGCATTGTTAAACACTGAAAGCAACAGTGTAAGAATGACATTTTGTGCAATTTGGTGCCCCCCACAGTTCCTGAGTAATTTGTTTACTTAATTTCCCCTTATTTTTCTTATTTTACAGCCTCTCGAATGTGATTAATTGCTGGTTTTCTGAGTCTTCTTTGATAGTCAGCTGAATATCTTTGACTTCAAAACCATTGGTTGCAAGCAAGCAGCTATGGTGACAGAAACAGAAAAGATAAAATCAGAGCTCAGCAAACAGCTGCACGGTTCAAAAGATTGTGGAAAGAATGTATGATAAGTTTCACATCACAGTCACCAGAGATAGAGTAGCATAGAGTACATTTTAATTTCCAAGGGAGCATTCATCTTGGGCAGTGCTAGTCCTTCACATGAAAACATCTTTAAACATTAAAGAGACATTTGACTGGACATGTGAGTGTTGTCCTCCTGTTGCATGTTGTCCTGAAAGGCATTGTGTTCACCGAAACTGCATCAACACTTCATCATTGTCTTAAAGCGGCGTTTAACCAGATGAACGCTGGACACAGAGCAGAAAAGACAGGTTACAGTCACGTGTCGCAGATGAACTGACCTCTTGCGTACCTGTACCGCCCGTCCTGTCTTTGTCTCAGGCCACAGGAAGCGGACCTGCAGGTTACAGTCTGGCTTCCTGTCCTGGCTCTGTATCTGTAGAGGAGGAAGGGAGGAGCAGAGGGGGGAGGGGGGTCGGTCTTATGTAGCCCTATGAAGAGCTGGCTTTGCCTCCCTGTTTCCATGACAACGGCTCTCCTACAGTATTCAGCCGTGGGACGGCCTCTGCATCTGAAAGCAGTTCCCAGTGGTGTCTCAGGCCCTCTCGCTCTTTTCTTTCAGCTGCTTCTTCTTCTTCTTCCTCTTCTACTGTCTGCGTTTTAAAAGGCAGCAGCATTCATCTTCACTCGGCGGCTGCACTTTTAAATCACAACGTCGAACATCATTTGCATCTGAATCAGGGCTGCCTTTGTTTCCTGTTTAAATTCCCAAAGACTTCAAGCCTGGACTTGTAGCCTGCCCACACTTAAAATATTTAGGGCGTCTGTCCGTAAATATGCAACTATTATCTGAGAAAGAAGAGCCTGAATGAGAGGAATGAGTGAGTGAAATGAGAAAAGCTCTTTTGCTCATTTTGCAGGATCATCTGGTCTTATTTTGCAATATATATCCCCAAAGACAAAGTAAATAATTACACAGCTTTGGTTGTTGACGTCCAGTTTAGATTAGTACATTTGCATGATGATGAAACACAAAAGCAAAGCGGTCGAAGCAGCGTTGAAGTAAGAACTGGCAGCATGACACGTGTGGTAGATAGATAAAAAACCTCAGTGGCTTTCGAAAACAAAACAGACACGTTTTCACAGCTCTGAGGCAGACTTTTTTTCAGGTCAGAGCAAACTTACTTCCTCTCTGTCACCGTTATAGCCATTTGGGGTAAAAGCTGCATGACCTACATACGACGAGGTTGACAAGAAATATTCCAAGTTTGCAAGAGGCTGTTTGATCCTTCAGGTTCAGGCTGCAAAGATGATGAGGGAAATATCAAAAAGCCAATATGTCCAGGTGGAGGAAAATATGTTTCAGATGGACTCAGTCCTGCTGCTGCAGGGAACCTCGCACACATACACTGCAGAAACAAATGTCTAACTCAGACTGAGAATCAGTTTATTGTGAAGGTAAATGTTCTGTAGAGGTTTATTTTCTCCTCAAAGGAAGCCATAAGACTCAGTTTGGTGTTTTGTTGTTTGTTTCCACATAGAAAGTTTGATGGAAGTGCTGCAGTGTGTTTGCTGATGCACAAAGAGAGCTTATTGTTATTAATCAGCTCTGTGCACCTGGAAGATGAACCTTGAATCAGGCTAGACTTCCAAATGAAGCACAAGGCTCATGATGTACTGGCTTTGTAGAGATATGCACGCAAACATGGCTGCAAAACAAGCAGCATCACCTGTTTTTCTGCGTACTTTGTACCTGGAGGACTAAGATTTCGATTCACTTATTTTTATATAATTATATATCATAATGCGCTGTCTAAAATACTGTGTATGAGTAAAATTATTTTGTATTATTGACTAACCTGCAGATTTTCTCAATTAGATGATGAAAATAAATAAATGTACTGTTTCGTTGTTGAAAGATGATAAAAAATGACAGTTACGAGCCCGAGGGAACATCTTCGAAAGTCTTAATTTGTCCAACTTCCTGTCTACAGGAAGTGTTAAGATATTTAGTCATATATGACAAAGAAAAGCAATGAGTGGTTGCATTTGAGAAGGTGGAAGTTAAATGTTGGCGTTTTTGCTGTAAAAATGACAACAATTATTTGACTTTAAAAATACTGTAGATGTTGATTAATTTTTACCTCCACCAAGGAAGTTTCCGTTCGCTGGTCGGTTGGTTTGTCAGCAGGTTTACACAAAAACTACTGACATTTCCAGGAAACCTCGATGGAGGATGGCTGTTAAAGTATTTTTATCTGATATGGGACTAGGCTTGATTAAAGGGGACTGGTGGGCCTTGGCGATGGTATGCATGTCTATCGATTGATCAACGACTGATTGCTGCTGTAGTTAAATGGTAAATAGTCTTCTTATTCTCTAGTCTACCGGCCACTCAAAGTGCTTTACAACACTTTATCACCAGTTCATACACACATTCATTCACTGATATACTAGCCTGATTCATAATGTTGATTCTTCACAAAATAACCTACCACCAGGTAATTGGATCATTCATGTTATCTGCAGTCAGATTAGACAGTCGGTCAGGGTATGACAGCTGACAGAACAGCTCAGAGGATGTGACAGATTCACACTAACATTACATTCTGCACATTTAAAGCGATAATCTGTGACATTTTGTACATTCATCATCAGTGCGCCGTGATTCAGGCACATATTATAAATTGTTATTATGTTACTGTGCCATCTTAATTCGTCATTGACTAGATGCCTTCTGCGAGGTGGTTGTTGGGTGTAATTCGCTAGAAAGAAAATAGTTCCTACATAAAACGTCTCACAACGAGCTACAAATAACAAACTGTTTAGTAACACGGTCATGGCTTCTGGAAAGAGACATTACAGTTGAGTTTTTTCAAATTAATTTTTGTGTGTGTGAGTGCCATCTAGTTCCATTATTTGACATTATTCGACAGACATGTCTAGGACTGATATCTCCAAGTGTCAGTAACACACACCAAAACAAATAGCAGTCCAGGTAAGAGGAAATATGGGTTTTTGATCTGGGGTGAACTGTCCCTTTAAACAGTCTGCATTCACAGTAACCCACTGAGCAAAAAGGATTTCAAAAGATGTCTTTTCAATCATCATGTTCCAAAGTTGGATGACCACGTTTGGTATGTATTAAAGCTGATAAATGGCTCTCCTGGTAGAGTGCATGCCTCATTCAGACTAGTGAGGTTGAGGCTCATGGTTCAAATCCACCCCATAGCTTTTGCTGTGTGTAGCAAAATTCTTTAATTTTGAACCACAAGTACTTAGGAAAATGAAGTTGAAAAGATGTCTAAAATTACATTGTAAAAACTTTAACCCTTCAACCCTGAAAGGATGTTACTTGGACATCACTGGTGAACACTGAATAGATGTCTAAAACCTTTAATTCTGGCTCTCCGTTGGACTTCAAAGAGGTCGAAAAGACTTCTTTTGGATATATTTTTGGGAAATCAAGTGGTCAGGAAGTCAGGAACTGCCCACACTGTTTGATTGGCAGGTGGTCTGTGAGCATGCGACAGCTGCATTGCAACATTGACTTTCTAATCAAAAACAAATGTTCAATATCCCTCAATAGAAAAGCAGGATTCATTGTCACAGCAGCCGGGGGATTTTTAGACTTGGTCTACTACTTTCATCGTCCCAGCAGATTTACAAAAGAAAATCATTTTCAGATGAGGGCTGGAAAAATGCCAGAACATCTAGTTTCACATTTACCAGCGACATTAATGAGCGGGGAGGCGGATTCATACATCAGCCTCAGAAGCAGTCACCCTGCTTCATCTTTAATGGGCTCACACAGACAGTCTGGCACTACAGGAGCAAAACAGAGCTGGTCCCTCTTTCTTGATTAAATCGCTGCAGCATAATGAAGCAGAAGAGAGTCAGACGGCAACTCAGAAGCCCTCGCTGTACCTGCTGCATTTCATTTGGCGAGGTTTTTTTTCTTTCCGTCTGGCAGATGGATTTGGTTGTGTGAAGCGCTTCAGCCTGAACGTTAGAGAGAAGAGAGAGAGCAAGCACACTGCGGTCGTGGCATAACAGCTGAGTGTTGCCGAGCTGTTGGGCAATACCTCCAGAAGACGGAAAGACAAGAGAGCAGCTGCTGACAGTTAAGACGTTCCCTAGTGAGGGTGGAAAGCAGGGAGGAGGTGGAGGAGGAGGAGGAGGAGG
>OMLP01013646.1:0-17575 GCA_900302685.1 Spondyliosoma cantharus
AGTGTCTAGACTTTATAGATATACAACAAGAAATTATCTGAGAGTGTGTAAAGTACATGGACCAGGACAGGATAAAGGTGAAAATAAAGTGGAGACTGATTCAGGACTTACAACATAGACAGATCTGTCAGTTGGACATAACATGCACAGTTATGTGTTAATATGCTTAGGTTAATATTATCTAACAAATGTCTTCTTTTCAAAAAAAAAAAAAGAAAGAAAGAAGAAATTCAAACAACAAATCACAAAGGCTTCCTTCAAGGTTTTAGAAATGTACATTAGTTAGTTTACAGACATTCATGAACAGTGTATCTCTGAAGAAAACATGCTGCATGTACAGGCGCTCCTGTTTACCACTGAATGAACCTGAACCTGGAGCCTGAAGACAACTGTAGTGAGCAGATGAGAGTGGCATTCACATACAACTAGATGATGTAACTTTTTTTTTTTTGCTGTTATTTAGGATGGGCCCATGAAGGTGTTGTGACCTGGTTCAAAGGCCTTACTGACTTTCAAATGTTAAATATTATAAAGGTGCTGTGACTACCTGGAGAGAAGTGGTTTGAAGGTTGGACTGATCAAGGGCCTGAAGAGCCCTGAACAACTAACGGTACTTTGTTCATAGATAATAGAACTGATGCTTTTTCTTTTTTTCACTAGTGTGTAAACTTTCTTTGGCAAGGCATCTGTTGTGTATCAGAAATGTACAAAGATCACCTCTGTGCTGGATTTATTTGAACGTATTTCCATACTGCCTGGAATGACATGACCATTGGATGAAACCACTACTCCATTATGAACATTTTTGAATTCCTGCCTCAATAGCTCACAATGCAGGGATAAAATATGCCTAATAGCTCATGCCTTTGCATGTGTATAATCTATGGGGAGCAGTGTGAAATTCAAATGATAAATCATCTCTTACATACAGTTATAGTCATGCTATTGATGGCGTGGAACACAAACTGTAGCTTCTTTTACACCTTGCTTGGCTCTTTCTACCCAAAGACTGTACAAGTTAAGGCATGGATATAGATCCGCCATATGTGATGTAGGTATTCTTCATATTGACTGATGTGTATAGACTCATGGCGGCGCCCTGTGGGAGTGCTGCCGGTAGCCATGGACCTGATGACTGTTAGTGTAAAAGCCTCGTGATGTGTTCACCCTGCTTCCTACGCTTCTCTGGAATCAGCAGCTTGCTTTGTGAACCCTCCGGTCTGTTTTATGTTCAGCTGAGAATGTCAGTGTTTTCTTTTTTGTTTTGTGCTGACTGACACTGAGGCTTTCTCTGTGGGTTGTCTGCTTTTGTGGATGATGACATGTGGGAACAGGAGGGGGAGACTCATGAACGGCCCATGTCAGTCAGCTCATGTGTGTCCAGGTCGAGTAATAATTTCAAACGCAATAGCACCATAAAACTGTATGAGTTCCAGCTGTGACTGCACCCCTGTTTGTCTTTTCCCCCAAAAAATCCTCTGTACTGTAGAAGTAAAGTGGGTGCATGTCTGGGGAATGTTTGGCTAGCATAACACAGAAAAGTTTGCAATGAACAAGCAATGTTTTCTAACTGCAGGTTTACACTTTCTTTGACTTGACAGATATTGTGTGTATAATAATCAAACAATAATTGATTTTTTGACTTACTAACTTTCATTATTTTTGTAATTTTCTTTGTTATGTTTAGTTGTGTTTCTGGGTAGAAATTAGAACAAACGATGTAGATTAAATATCCAGAAACACAAGTGTCACACCTACAGTATGAAGCCAGTTGTAAAATGTGTGCTTTTGTCACTATGCTAACATCATTTACAGTAGGACTCAGTTATTATGCCCTCTGTAGGCTTTAAGCTATTCTGTGGTGTTCTGTACATCTGTAGTATGTACTTGTGAAAGTGCCTTTGAAAATGTTTTAGAGGAACTTCAGACATCCTGTACTGTTGCATTTTCATGTCTGATGCTGTGTTTTTTGAGGAAATGCGGTGCAGGAAGAAGACACATGAATAAGTAATGATGCCATTTTCCAAACAGTTATATGACAGAATTAATAATAAATAAACAGCTTATCCATTGTGACATTGCACTTTTATGTATATAACTGTATATATGGCATGTAACATCATAATGTGTAGAGTTCTTTGAGGGCTTATACCTCCGAGGATTTCTTTCTAATAAAGGAAATAGTTTGTTGAGACTTAGGTGGATTTAATTTTTTGCCTTCGCTGTTGTACTCAGTAACTCCAACTTCAGGTTATTTATTGTCAAAATAAGAAGTGCTCAGATAATTGGAATCAGGTAAAAGTAGAAATGGCACAGTGTGAAAAGGGACAGGTTAAAGTCCTGAATTCTACACTTTAACAAAGTATTACCACAAAATGTACTTAAAAGTACTTGCTCTACAGAATGGCCCCTTCCAAGGTGTTTTATTATATATAGATTTATTGTATAACTATAGATGATGTAATGGTAAAATGTGGCAGTAGTGTTTTAACTGTTCGATATGTACGAAAATTAGCAAAAAAATATCATCAGAATGTCAAGCAATAACAGTCTGACTATGTATTGTGTTGCAGAGATTTCTACAGAAGTAACCATGCTATCCAGCTAGCCCCCGGCCTAAAAAAAACCTCTTTCTCCCAGCAGCCGAAAGCTCCTGTGCTTTCAGTGTAAACAACACCACTCCACTTGTAGTCTGGCTCGATGCTGGCATGGCAACTGAAAATCAGTCGCGTGTCTAGTGCAGATGAGAGTTGGTCAAAACACTAAGTTTGATACAATATTTCTTTCACACATCCGCAGCGCATAGATGACTGAAGAGAGGCGGTCTCTCCTCATCTTTTGTAATAAATGAAAACACTAAAGTATTATTCCAATCATCTCAACATCCTCCTCATGATACACAAGATTTCTTATACACTCCAACCATTGTTGTGTGTCATACATCAGGTTTAAGTCAAAACACTTATGAACAAAAGAGGCTTCACCAACCCCCTTCAGGATGAACTCCTTATCTAAGCTCCTTTGTTAATTTTCACTGCACATTATACCATCCATTCATACTATGCAACCAGATGATTATCATAAGACAGAGCTCATGTCTTAAGCCAACAGAAACGAGATTTCACTTTACATAAATAATAATGTTGTATCTATATTAAGTTTTATATGTGAGAACAACATATCAAAATAATAAGGACCGTTTGAGAATTTCCCTCACAATGCACAGTTAACTGAGCTCACAAGCTAACAGTTGCTAACGTACAGTCGTGGATGTATAGACGGTATACAGTTAGCCTGTTTGGTTGGGGGAAGGAATTGAACATGTTGCACCTTTTAATGTGAAGATACTTTTAGCTATGTTGGCTAATTCAGCAACATTCCATAATATTTTATATGACATGTTTTGTGATAGCTGTCACACACAGTAAAGAAAGAGACGGAAAATGTCAAATATTTTGAAATCAAAGGAAGAAAAAGTATACACCATCATAAAAGGGATACTATTTAAGCTTAACAGAAGTACCTCAAAATTGTACTAAGCTACAGTACTGAAGTACATTATTATCTGAGGCGTCTCTACACACTTCATTGTATGTGCACGCACAAACAGACAAAATTCCAATCATTACAGATACAAATATGATAAATAATGAAACAACAGTACTCTAACACTATACAATAAGAATACAAATAATATACTTAATGCCAGATGTATCATGAATTCCTGTTGCTCACCTTTAACAATTGAACGGGTTACCATGACTTTATGGAACGGATGTGCATCCAAGTTACATAAAACTACTTGCTCAACCTCAGAAAGCAGAATGGCACCTGTTCTCTTACACAAAATAAGCTGTTTTTTTAAATCACACCAGTCAGATGCAAACATTTTCTATAATAAACATAAATTCAGTTACATAAGACAACTTTGATCCAGCTTATGTAGTTGCATTTCAATTAATGCATGAAGTAGCT
This sequence comes from Spondyliosoma cantharus, assembly GCA_900302685.1. NCBI lineage: Eukaryota > Metazoa > Chordata > Actinopteri > Spariformes > Sparidae > Spondyliosoma > Spondyliosoma cantharus. The sequence goes on from OMLP01013646.1 coordinate 3,976, forward strand.
GAATTGCCCTTTACTAAACTGTTGATTTATTATTAAGTGCGAACTAATTACATAAAGTCATAATGACGTGACCATTTGTTAATGATGAGCAACAGGAATTCATACATAACATCATTTAGTCAGTCACTCAGTTATTATGCCGTCTGTAGGCTTTAAGCTATTCTGTGGTGTTCTGTACATCTGTAGTTTGTACTCGTGAAAGTGCCTTTGAAAATGTTTTAGAGGAACTTAATCCTGTACTGTTGCATTTTCATGTCTGATGCTGTGTTTTTTGAGGAAATGCGGTGCAGGAAGAAGACACATGAATAAGTAATGATGCCATTTTCCAAACAGTTATATGACAGAATTAATAATAAATAAACAGCTTATCCATTGTGACGTTGCACTTTTATGTATATAACTGCATATATGGCATGTAACATCATCTGTAGAGTTCTTTGAGGGCTTATACCTCCGAGGATTTCTTTCTAATAAAGGAAATAGTTTGTCGAGACTTAAGTGGATTTCATTTTTTGCCTTCGCTGTTGTACTCAGTAACTCCAACTTCAGGTTATTTATTGTCCGAAGAAGAAGTGCTCAGATAATTGGAATCAGGTAAAAGTAGAAATGGCACAATGTGAAAAGGGACAGGTTAAAGTCCTGAATTCTACACTACTATATCATGTTTATATGTATATACATCTTGTAGCGGACCGTTGGTGTCAACGAATGAGGCGGAGAGATTCAAACGGGTGCTTAAATTTTATTGTCTGCTGTGGCACCGTGAAAACTATAGAAAGTAAATACAGAAAGAAAATAAAGAGATTTGATTAAATACATGAAACATTTCCTAATACAATGTCCACACCCTCATTCAATAATAACATAAAAGATACATTTATTAGAAAATGTTTACAATCATTGTTAAAACTTATATATCAAAATAGTTTTAGCTGCATCCCTCAAGATAAAATAGATCCAGACACCCCAAGGATAAAGTAATAGCCCAAAAAGTTCCACATACCTCGTTCCACTATACCAAGGGAGCTAATTGTTTGTTATGTTGAAGGTGCCGTCTGGAGAACCATTTGCCTCCTAATAACAATAAAACAAACTTAAAACAGACTGCAGCAACCTAATCAACATAAAGATAGTACAAGATTACATTACATGGTTGAAAGCAAACTTACTTGGAGATCCACATATTATCCAAACAAAGGAAAGACTCAGCAGCACAGACGCCGCGCCAACCCAGCAGAGACAAAGGAGGTGATTGAGATGCGCACAGGTGAGCTTACAGGGCTCATAGTCTCCTCCCCTTTATACCTTGCCACCCTCGCCAAGACTGGCCGCTAGATGGCAGTCCAAGGTCATTTACATACTCAACAGACAAAACACAGAGAGGCTGAGGTGACAGCCTAAAACAGTTTACTGTTCTTCACACATCTATTCTATTTCTTACCTTCTTAAGTATATTGTCTATTTTTGCTATTGGTTTTGTCTTTTGTAATATTCTGTCGTTTCAACAAACAAATTTCCCCATTTGCGGTACATTAAAGGATTTCTGATTCTGATGGTTTTACATTTACAGCACACCTACTGTTCATTTCATTCTTCATAATGGTGCATAGTAAAAATCTTCCCAGAACACATTCCGTGTATGAGTCAAAAAAGCTTTATTGCTCTTTCTCCACATTTCCCACCTTTCTTAAATGACTTCAGTAGTCTTTTTCTGATTCTCTATCCCTCTATGCGCTGTGTTCTGCTATGTGCGGGAGCTTTACTGAGATTTGGCGTTCCTTAGATCGGGCTCCAGCCTCAGCACTGTTTGCAGGAGTGAGAGTGGCTCTCCGTGTGCTCCAGGCTTTAGCGTGGCTCCTCAAGGCCATCTGGTGAAAACAGAAAAGATACGGCACATTGTTTACGGCAAACTGCCACACAACAGTTTTTTCACAAACTTGGACTGAGGATGATGAAAGCGAAAATCCTGTTTTTAAGAGGTGACTCAAGTTTCCTGGAGAGAATACAGGAGAGTGTTGATTATATTTGAGGGGAGAAAATAAAATCTGGATTTACCTGAGCAATCCCAACCTTCCTCTCCCAAGTGTGAATGCCCTGCTGCAGCTTCTTGTGCCTGTCCTTGACATGCATGTACTGAGTGATATCAGGAGCCTGATAATCTGTCATCTGGCGGCGCAGGTGTCGGTTGAGAGCCTCTGCCTTCAAACACTCCTGAGGAGAGGGAAAGCAGAATGGATGAAGTACACAAAGTTGTCCGTGTCCACTTTAAGATCTGACTAACTAATGGCAAACCTCCTCAACACGCTTCATCTCCTCCTCAATCTTTGCCAGCATCTGCTTCCTGTTGCTGATATCACTGCTCAGCTCTGCGGACTCCTGTGTCACATTCTGCAGCTTCTCCTGTTGGCACACACATACACAGATAGATTCACAAGCTGGAGCTAAGTTCAAGGTGATTAGCGATGCTGCAAAGGTTGTTTCATACATCTACGGCAAATTACACTAGCCCCCTCTCTCCCACACACACATTTCTGGTGAGTTACCTTGTGTGAACTGAGGACAAGTTGCACTCTCAAATTGTTGACTTGAAGTTCATCCATGTCATGGTGGATTCTCTGCTCACCAAAACCCTGGAAAATGTCCTAACACAGCCAGCAGTGTTACATTTACTAACTAGCGCAAAAAAGGCAGATTGCAGACTGTGATTCACTGTTCTCTTACAGTATAATTGTCAAACTACACAATCCACTGACAAAAGACAGCTGTCTCCTTTCACACTTTGATTCTCTACCTCGAACTCTGGTGCGACCGTCTCTTTTTGGGCTCTTCTATGTTGAAGCTGATGCTGGAGATTCTTCTCATGGAGCTTCAGTGCCTGGTTCTTCAGATTAAACTTCTTCAACTGGGCGACCTGTTTGAGTTCATTTGTGTTTGTGAATAGAAGAGATGATGTGATCAAAGGGAGGATGATGATGAGTAAGAGCAGGGGTTGTGACAGTACTGGAGAAAGCAGACAACAATCAAAAGTTCAAAAAATCAATTAGATCCCCGCTGTCCGTCATTCCCATTTAATGGGATATGATTACATTTATATGGTGAATTAAAACAAAATGTTAGTATTACAGGCATTTCCCTAGTGCTGCTAGAAGGCAGCACATTATACCACTTTAGAGTAATAAACATGCTGATGGCATCTTGGGGTGGAAAGGCAAAATGCAAGGACTAATGTGATATGGCAACAGACTAATATTAAAAATGTAAATTTTCTGAATGAACATGATATATCAAAATATTAATTGGCCCAGCGTCCATTCTCTTTTGTTACCCTAAGGAAAAAAGTTTGGGCACCTCTGCACAAGGCTGAACTCAGTATTTACCAATGACTTGTCTCCGACGTACTGGAGCACCCTATCTGGCTCTGTGTTGAGTTTGCGTTCAAACTCCTTCTTAGACTTCCTGACTTCCACAAGACGCAATTCAGCCTCTTTCAAGGAGGCCTGAAAAGACAAAATGTGCTGTGAGTTTAAGGCTTTTTTTGTGTGTTCATTTTAGTTTAGTTTTTCTGTGCATGGATTTTGTTGTAACCTTGTAGTTGTCCTGAATCCCCTCATATCTATGTTTGAGTTTCTCCTGGTCATGTCGTGTCTCTTGCACTTCTCTCTGTGCCACATAGAGTTTTTGTTCCAAGGTCAGCTGTTGAAGGCGATCTGCTATGCTGGACCGGGACCTCCGCCTTCTTCCACGACCCTGACAAGACACACAAAATGATGTGCGGCATTAGGATTGTTTCTAAGATTGTGACAATATGTTCTGTTTTGAATTCTTAATTTGGTTTCGCGACTTTGAGCAAGAATAATCCTCTACTCCTGAACAAAAGTGTATCATAATCTGTCCTCCCTGTTTGTTTTTCACCAAGGTGACGAAGTTTCAGATATTCACTCCGGAGACACCCAGCGCTTCCTCAGCGTTACCCAGTGTTGTCACTGGTCACTAGTCACTGGGTCACATGACATGGAAGCTATTGAAAGGAAATGCTGAATTTTCACAATAAATATTCATATAAAATAAAGAAGCAGTAAAATCCATTATGAGGAGGTGTGTCCTTTGTGACCCGTGTACTGATATACTTTGGTATTGGTTGGGAGTCGCTGGGTCACATGACATGGAAGCTAATGGCTAAAAAAAAGGCATTGTCTTATAAAAATATTTTTGCTAAATAAATACATAACACTATATCAATCACAATAAGTGTGCTACATGAAATCAGTTTAGTATTATTTCTTAATCACAATTATTATATTATCATGTCAGCATGAAGAAACATTTAACAAACAACAGGGTCATGTATTGATGGTCCCCAAGTCAGCCTCCAGTGCAGTGTTGAGGTTCTGGGAGGCAGCTAACTATGATGTGACACTGACGAAGAGCCGCCGCTAGGTGTCTCCAGAGCGAATGTCTGTCCAGAATCCAACCTAAAACTAACTATACCGCGGTTCATTTAGTGGGAAACCTACAATCACAATACATAAAGAAAAGTTTTTTGTTTTTTTTTATCAGTAAGTTAGTAAAGAAGTCATGTCACTGGGTTGCACTTACTCCACCCTCCAGTGGGGAGGCTCCTGCTGCTTCCAGACTGTCTTCACCAGACTGGGACAACAGGTCCTGAGGATCCAGGCGGCTGATGAACCGCTCGTACATGTCATTCTCTGCCAGGAGGGCTGCATTGACATGTCTTGGGTGGAAGTAAACAACTTCAGAGTCAGATAAAGAACATGCTTGAAGCAAAAAGCTTGGTTGCATAAGCCGGAAACGTAAACACAAAGAGGGTTCAACTTATTATGTAACTAGATATAAGTTAGCAAAGATGCCATTAAAATACCTAATACCCTTACAAACACTCTCAAGTATTAAACATTTTGTGAGCCATAATGTAAGATAAGTTATATGACACTACGTGACACACTTCTTACCCTATATACAATTACTGTTAGCTAATGTTTCTAGGATATATAGCTAGCTATTAGTATTGTTTTAGTACAGTAATATTAGCTAATTGCTCAACAGAGCTAGCTTAAGTTAGATGTAGCAGCCAATGGTAGCAGGTTGCACAAAATAGTTACGGTAATGTTTTCTTTAGCTTAACAAACGTTATGGTTCACTTAAGGGCATTCTTGAATATTTATTTTCATTACTTAAGCTCTTCGACTCGGTTGTAGAGGTGCTCTTTTTGTTCTTTGGTGACCGCTTTGCCTTTTTCTTCCATCATCGAAAGCTTGTCCTCCATGGTTGCTATGGTACACCGAAGCCCTGCTGTCTGGTTGCTAGGGCTGGTGATGCCTTCACGTACTTACGTGAACCTCTCATCCGTAAACTTTGCAACGAATCAGGACAGAAAAGAAGGTTCGGTTGAAATGAGCTCATTCCCTTTGAAACTTTGTTATTTTTACAAATTGCTTTACGAATAGCACGATTCTTAATAATTACCTTAGCGGTAGGCGTACCTTTTCACTTCCTTTCTACTTTTTTTTTTTTTTTCTAAGTTTCAGTTTCATTTCTCAGTAACCGGACGCGTCTCTCTGTAGCTGAGGGGAGCTAGCAGCTTTGCTCAGCTCAGCTCTGCTCTAACAACAGTGTCGTTCAGGCTAAACTCACGTCAAAATGACCTCAATCATCTCTAAATTCATCATCAAGACCCTGTGCGACAACCAGGGATGTTTGGACTTCAGGCGCCTGGATGAGACGATCGCACAGAGTTTCACTGTTGCGGATTCAGTCCTGCAGAGTGTCCTCTTCGACGACGGCAAAATAGCCATTAAAGAAGGCAAACAGAAGGCTGCTCGTCAGATCATCAGCCCGGACAGTCTGGTGGTGGCTAAAACCAGTCTGCGACTGTGTCCGAAACCCGGAGAGTGTGCACAGTGTGGTGGGTTACACCTGTGCAGGTATTATGTTTGCGGAGAGTGTACGTTCGGGTAAGTAGGAAGACTGTTGTTGTCCTTCATCTTCCAAGCAGTCACGCTGCTCAAAATGACAACGGTGTGATTATATGTATTACAATAATAATAATAATAATAATAATAAAAAAGGGTCGGTAATTGTGAGAGACAAAAGATGTCGATGAGAGCAGTAGGAAAGTGGAGATGTTTAAACTTTAAAGCCCCACAAAGCCTCACTGCTGTTTTCACTTTTGATTAAATACTTGTGGGCCTGTATGACAGGTCGATCAACATTTGACTCATGTCGCTGATGTTTTTGCATGTGTTTTGGCTGGACGGCTCACACTGCTTTCAGCTTCTGTAATACAATGGGTTGCATTGACTTAGTTTCCAAAGAAGCGCCACCCAACATCAGCTGAGCAGAGGCCTAATAAAGACTGAAGGACAACACCTGTGTGAGGCCGCATGCAGGGTGTGAACATGTGTGAAACTGTTGATCTTGTGCTTGGTACTTAAAAAAAAAACCTGTTAAAGAGAGAAAATCATAAAGAATAAAAAGACTAACCAGTTCAAGAGCCAGTGAACATGCTCCTGACCTCTATGGAAACGAAACAGTTGCTGACCAAAACCTTAGATCGACAAAGTCAGACTGTATGACTTGTATCTGACCAGAAGATGTCAGCAATTTGCATCCTATTATATTATTGATCATAACTTTCACTGAGTAACCCACCTTTAATTGTGTACAGTGATACAGCAGTAATGAATGCCAGTGTTCACACTGAAAATTCACGTAATGCCTGCCACTTGCATGCCTTTTTTTCAGTGGGTATTGTTTTTTTTTTAAACGTAACCCCTGATCTGTTTGATTTGTGTTGTTAATTTTGCAGACACAAGTGTAAAAATCCCCATAGCCTGGCTTCTACACACAATGCTGAGCTGTTGAACAGATATGGTCTTCACGATTTGACGGAGAAGCAGCTGTTCCAGCTGTTACTGCAGAATGATCCTTCTCTGCTTCCTGAGGTAGGTTTTACTGGCAACAACAGGGGACAGAGGTGGGAGTTCAGAATTGTGTAGACAATGAGAGAGACAGCGGGATCCTCCCAATGGCTGGGAGTGGTAGGCAGTGGCATTCTGCGGCAACCTGTGGCATATCTGTGGCATCTCCTGGCACCCGCTCGGCAGTTCAGAAACGCCTCCCTTCACTTGCAAAGACACCCTGTCACCTTGTGGCAGGCTTTGGCACTGCGTAGCAACTTTTATGTTAAGATATTTTCATAATTGTATTTCATAATCAGATATTGTAATATTTCCAACACTGTCAGTGTCCATTGTCACCCTGTTGCTGCTTAAGATAAGATAAGAGTTCCTTTAATAGTCCCACAACGGGGAAATTCCAGCATCTCAGCAGCACAGATGGATAATAAAGAAGAAGCATGCAAACAGTAATTGTAAAACAAGTAATACAACCAAGGAAATATAGAAAATAAGAATAATATAAACACAGGGAAATATAAGATATTAAATATAAGAATAGTACAATATGTACAATATTTTACATTCACATTAATGCTATGGAACAGATATTAATATATATTTAGATAATATTAAGAAGTGTAAAACAAAGAGAAATTGTGCAAAACTTTCTACATTAAAATGTGTAAACAAGTAGCTGATTTTTCCCTTATATTTTTTATTTTGTATTCATCATGACTCCATGGCAGAAGTGGTTAAGTAAATAGAAATAGCACTAAAAAGTAGAACATACTGCTAAACAATCACCTGAAAGCAGAGTGACTGTTGTAACAACAAACAGGGACCAGTGGGTTTTTCCCAGGAAATGTGGCCCCCACCCTTATTGGCACCGAGTCAAGGGAGGCGTTTCTGAACTGCTGAGCGTGTGCCAGGAGATGCCACGGACATCCCACAGGTTGCCACTGCAGTGCCACTACCTGCCAATGCCACTGGGAGGATCTCGGCGCTGCTGGAAAATGATGCCGATGTCTGAGTGAACATTATACGGTGGCCATCCTCTGTGCATTCCTCTAGATCTGCCCACACTACAACAAGGGCGACGGTGAGCACGGTTCATGCAGATTCAAAACCACCTGCATCAAGCTTCACGTCTGCCAACACTATCTCCAGGGTGACTGTAGGTTTGGCTCTTCCTGTAAGAGAACCCACAATATCAATGTTCAGGGAACGAAGACCTTCCGAGGATTCAGTCAGGAGAATATCAACAACCTTCATGATATCTACAGAAATAAATTCATCATCATGGAACCACAGGAGAGACGAGCCGCTGCTGTTCCTGGTAAAGAATAAAGACTTTGTGGAAAACTTTTGGAACTGCACAGTAGATTTTATATATATGTGTGTGTCTCCTGCAGCGCTGCCAGAAGTTAGACTCCCCAGTCGGCCGCCTTCCGACAACAACCCTGGCCCCCCCGCTCGTTCTGCTGGTGCATCGAAACCCATGAGCGATGTTGACAAGAATGAAATCTGCCTCTTCTTTATTCGCAGGCACTGCAGCTTCAAAGGTAACGCTGAAACGAGTCATACGGTATAGTTCTGTGTGAAAAGGAGATGATGCCTGTGTGTCTGCCACTGTCTAATGGACACCTCTGTACCATAGAGAAGTGTGCCCGAGTCCATTGGCACCTGCCTTACAGGTGGCAGATTTTAGACAGCGATGGTGTGACCTGGAAGGATCTGCCAAATATGGAGGACATTGAGAAGGCCTACTGTGATCCAATAAGTGACAGAAACTGCACCGATCAACCATCACCCACCACCGCCTTGGGGATTTTCAAATTTCTGTCTCTACAAAGGTGCATGAGCACACACTTCTCCTACAAATAGATTCTTCACCGTAGGCGGCATTAGTTAAAGTCCCCTTGAGGTAATTGATGACTTTCTTTCCACACTTGCTTTCAGCTCTGCATCCCCCGTTGAGCCGTCAGTTGACTTCACGACGATGACATATGGAGGGGCTCAAGTTCGTCGCCTGTCCACTGCCTCCTCTGTCTCAAAGCCACCGCACTTCATTCTTACAACAGAGTGGCTTTGGTACTGGAAGGATGAGAGTGGGATATGGCTGGAGTTTGGACATGTGGGTTGGACTTCACTAATAATAATTTTTCCTTTTTGTCATTGTCAAACTCTGATGGATCTGTTCTGCTCTTTCTCTTCAGGGTGGTGGTGACACACCAGCCTCCGTCACCTCTCAGACTCTGGAGAACGTGTACCTGGCAGACAGAGATACCGAGATTCCTTTCAGTACTGGCAAACAGCAATATGTCCTCCACTTCAAAGGTGCACCGGGAACCCAGCAGATGTTTCAGGAGAACATAAGATACAAAACCAGGAGAGAGGTCAGAAGGAGGCCTCGCTTTGCGTCTGCTCAAGATGTGGAGGTGAAGCTAAAGAGGTATTTATTTTTCCCTTTTTATTTTCACATTTTTCACTTTAATACCATCCTAACATTGGCGTTTTGGATCAGGTTAATTCACTTGTCAGAGTTATATTTGTCTCCTCTGTAGTGGGTCGTCACACAGCTCCAGCTCCTCCACAGCTGAAAGTTTCCCGTCCTACTGGGACAAGAATGCCCTTCCAGATTTTGGATACAAGGTATCTTTGTTTCATGTGTTATTGTGCTCATCCCATATAGAGCTCAACAGTGAGTTTCCGGCAGTGAAAATGCCATTCATACTCTGAATAGAGGATTTTGATTATTGGCCATAATGTTGTAACCATCCTTGCCACAAGCTATGAGATTGTGAAATGATGGTATATGATCCTGTAGAAGCCACAAGTCCGTATGATATCAACCTTGTTTTAAGAAAAACATGTTTTATTCGTGATGTCATGGAAAACATACTACACTACCCACAATCCTATAGTGTAACAGCGACGTCTCTGATTGGTGGAGCTCACTGTTACCATGAAAATGTTTACCGAACCCATGAATTTCATGTTCGCTAGTTGCTGCTACACTGGGTTCGGTAAACATTTCCATGGTAACAGCGAGCTCCACCAATCAGAGATGTTGCTGTTACATTCGCAATGGTTTATGGGATGAGTAGTTCCTTTACTCCTAAGATAATTATGTACACAGTCTTATACCTTTGCTTTTTTCTCCAATTTCCAACATCTTTTTTGCGCCAAATTAAATGTTTTATGGTCACGAATCACGATTCATCTTGTAGTTTATTGGCTTGGTTCTAGGCTTAAAACTCTTTATATAAGGATTTTATGAAACGTCAATGGAGTGAATGAATGGCATATTCACTTCCAGAACCAGAGCCGTGGGCAGTGACTGTTGAGCTCTATTATGCTCATTTAAAGGCTCATACTTTTTTTTTTGTGTCTGTTAGGGAATATGACATGCTTTAATTTTCAAAAAACATTTTTTCTCATACTGTGCATTTCTGCAGCAAGTTTGTTCACCCCCTATCTAAATGATCCATTTTAGTGCCTGTCTTTTTAAAGCCTCCCCCCTCCTGAAAAGCCCAGTCTGCTCTGATTGGTCAGCTGCAACAGGTCTGAGCAGGCACTGCCCACTATGTTTCCCCGCTATGTTTCCCTGGGGGCATGGCTGAGGGAGGTGACTGTATAGTTGTGACTTCACAATTTAACGGGTAGCCCTGACAGGATGTTTAAAGGCACAGTTCATAAACAGGGAAGGTAGATTTCTCTGTAGATTGAGCTTCTTTTTTTTTTTTTTTCAATTTTCAAATTATCAATCTATCATCCAGACCTGCTTTTTTTTTTAAATCAAAAATACAAGGACATCTCACTTTCTACACTGTGGGACTTTTAATATTGTACTATGTTTTGTTCCTTCTTCAACACTGAATATATATTAAACCCTTCATTAATCTGTACTGTTCTCTGCTATCTTTCAGCTCATATCTCTCTCTGAATCTGCGAAGGAGTACAATAGGATTGAGAAGCTGTTTAAGCTCACCATGCCACAGAGTAAAATTAAGAACATCCAGAGGATCCAGAACCCGTCTCTGTGGAAAGTCTTTCAGTGGTAAATCTCAGATGTGGCATTTTTTGTCTTAAAGCAGCTATGAGTGATGTTTTTATAACAACGTGTGTGTTAAAAGGGGTCACTCACCTGGTAGTGATGAACCCACAGAGGATTATCAGCTGAATCCGCAGCTCTGCTCAGCTGTACACAGCTTTATAGCAGGTTCCAGCTTAATGTTTATTTGTCCAGCCCACAACTTGACTGTTTTGGTAAACATTGCTTGTGGCGGCAGCAGGCAGCTGCTTTCTGTGAAAAAGCACTTACACAGCAGACATTGCGTTTAGGAGGTAAAAGGCCAGATGTTTGTCTCAGGAGTTTGTAGAGATTGAAAACAGAACGTATAGAAGCAATTAATCACCTGAGTGAGAATTGACTGATTCATCGCGTCATCATATTCATGTTTGTACTGTGTGTGTTCAGGCAGAAGGAGCAGATGATGATGAGGAATGGAGGGAAAGCTGTCAATCAGCAGTACTTGTTCCACGGGACAGACGAGTCCCTGATTGAAGCCATCTGTGAACAAAACTTTGACTGGAGGATGTGTGGTGTTCACGGGACGGCCTATGGCAAAGGTACACTGCTTTGGAGGCCAGTAATTCAGCAATAAGTTGAATGTACAGCATGCACTATTGACAAAACACAAAAGAAATGTATTTTCCTTAAACTTACTTTATGTTGTGTTTAGGGAGCTACTTTGCCAGAGATGCGTCCTACTCCGACAGATACACCAGCAAGAAAAGCCTGAGCAAGATCATGTTTGCTGCTGTGGTCCTGGTGGGGGATTACACCAAGGGAAGTGGTGCTTATGTCCGTCCCCCAGCAAAAAGAGACGGCAAAACCTTCTATGACAGTTGTGTTAACCTTGACAGCAACCCCAGCATCTATGTTATCTTTGATAAGCAGCAGATTTATCCAGAGTATCTTATCAACTACTCGTAAGTCCCAATACTGTTGTTTCCCTTTCTCAAGATTTTGAACAGGGGACAAAGTATTATGGGACACTGGCACTTTGATGGTAAGCAGCAGGTGGCTTTGTTTAGGGTTTGTGGAGTTTTTCCAGTGGTGGAGGTGGAGTATTCAGACTTCACATGTACAGTAAATGTAACATCACAATGTAAAAATACAAGTAAAAGTCCTGCATCCAAATGAAGAAACAAAAGAGCAGCAGAATGGCCCCTGTGAGGGTAATATTGTATATTAAATTATTGGATTATTATTACTCATGCAGAAATGTTTGAGGCAAATTGAGGTAGAGCGCATATGAACTTTTTTATAAAGCGTTGCATTCGATTTATAAACTGAGATGTTACAATATTTCCTCCTAAAGAGAGAAAAACAGAATTTTTCAGTGTGATTATTACTGTGTGCGCCAGGGAATTTGGTGTCAGACAATACTAATATCCTTGACGACATTTTTTTAATGATTGGTGTCTGTTGATGTTGTTCTAAGAATGTCACATATTGTTACGTAATGAGCACACTACAAATTGCAATGCCATGTCAATCTAATTATGTAATATAACAAACCAATGAATAGAAATTTCATAATCACATGTAATGATTTATTTGCACAAAAGTGGTATTAGACCCATTTTAATTGTACAACTAGCAAATTCAGCCCTCTGCGTGTAATCACAGCTTCTGATGTATACATGTTGTTTCATAGAAACATTTGAATTAATCATTGGTAAATCATTCTTATTGTGTACATTAAATATTATAATTCATTTCTCAAGAATATAGAATGACTCCAAAACATTGTCTTAAGTTCTAAGATTTATCTTCCTACATGAGGAAAAGTTGAGTAACCTTTTCATTTCAATGAGGCCTAAATGTTCTGTAATTAATTAAACTATAATTAAGAAAGTCATTGAGAGGAAAGTGATCAAATGCATTTTTATCCTATGATTTAAAGTTGGACCTAATACACACTGAGAAACTTGGGCAAGAAAGGTCTGGTTTCACATTTTGTTACAGTTGATATGCACTCCAGTCATCAGGAATAAAAAGAAGACATGGATTTCCTCTCCCTGCTCTCTCTGATATAGCGTTCAATTGGAGAAATAAAAAGATGTGCAAACATGACAGGTCAGTGTATATTCAAATGTAATCAGTAACGCTGAACACAAGCGATAAACCATCCTCCTGCTAAAACATGTTCAGTTCCCTGTCCTGATAATTTTGGACATCTGTGACGGCTGGTTGATTATTACATACTGTAGTTTACAATCATTCATGGGTAGAAGCAGCAAAGAGAGCAGCTCAGCTCAACAACAGACGTCTCATTTGGTGAAGGAATGTGCAAACTTTCAGATTCAGCTGCCGGTTTACTATTTTATATCATTATTATATTTAACCACACAGTGTCCAGGATTCAATCTCTGCATGTTCAGCTGTTCATTGAATTAACTGCAGTAACTTGTGAAGACAGTAAAATAAGTTCAAATATTAATGCACTTAGAAAGTAATAAAATAATCAAAGTTACACAAGGCAAGGCAAAAAAATAAATAGTAACCTGATTGAAGTGAAATCAAAAACATTGTTCAGATGAATGGTTAATGAAAAGATACCTAAATTGTTGTAACCTGTTAAAAAAAAACCATAATCATTGTTAAATACTGA
>OMLP01013646.1:17595-42655 GCA_900302685.1 Spondyliosoma cantharus
GCTGAGAGGTGCTCTCTCTTAAGCCAAGCATACTTATATTCTTTTTTCGCCTCCTCTTTATTCACTTGTCCTCCACCTCCCCTTTTCTCCTTTATTATTTAATACCAAAGCAGCCTATAGAGCCATCAGTGGGGAGTTCAGAGGGACCTAAACCACTCACACTTTTTGTGCAAATTATTACCGTACTATTATTGCAAGTATGCTATATAGCAATAATGCTTTGTAACTCTTTAGGATTGTTTCCATCATTCAATAAGATGAATGCGAGTGTCTAATCTTCAGATGGAGTAGTCGCTTGACATTCTCCCATGTCGTCTCTGCGTTGAATTTTCACAAAGATGCCATTCTTCGGTCCTAGAGTGCTTGAAGACTTCAACTCAAGAGGAACCTGCACAAAGAAAAGAATACCACATGTAAAGAAACATCTTCCATACTTGTTTGTTATTATGGGATTACGTTCATAATTGATGTATTACTTTACACATATTTTATTGACAATTATTTTGTTTACAGTAGTAAAATGGAGAGTCCAAGTGATGCGCTTTTGGTCTACCACAGCAATGAGAAGAGAACAGTTACACACTCGCTCTCTGTAAAGACTGCTTCGTCTGTTTTATTATTATGTTTGTAAAATCCCAAAGCTCATAGAATAAATGAACATCATAGTATTTACAGCTGTGACTACACTGTGGCTGATGATAGGATCTCCACTCTCTGGTCTCTTGTGCTGCTTGATACAGATTTTAGACATATTCTTATTTTTTTGTTGGATTATTTATAAAGCCAAACGCTTTAATATTTTATTAGAATTTAACCCATGGGTGTTTGATGATGGGATGTTAAACATAAGTATTTTTCCATTTTCATCTGAGCTGTTACTAGTGTGACCGTCTGTTAGTGCTGAAGAATGCAGTTCCTTTTTTACCTTTTTTTCTTCCACATGTGTAGTGGGTAAATGTGTCATCTGTGTATATGAATCTGTTCTTAGACCGGATTGAGAACAGATTGTTGTCTTTAGTGTTTAAAGTGTCCAACCCACCTTGGTCTCAGAGCAGGCCACAATGCTGAACCTACGGAACACACGCACCAGAGCCATCTTGATTTCCAGTTGGGCGAGCCTCATCCCCACGCAGTTACGGGGACCAGCCCCGAACGGCAGATATACAAATGGATGTCGTCTGGCTTTGGCCTCTGGTGTAAATCTGGAGGTTAAAACAACAAGTAATTTTTTTAGCAAATTAAAAGCAGAAGAGAATATGAGTCATTCAGTATAAAAATAACGCATTTTATTTAACTTCAACGAAGTTCAATGCAAGGATTTTACTATTTTAATTAAGGGCGCGATTTGATGCTTTAATAACGCTGATTGGGTCCCTTTGATCATTTTATTAGTGGGAACTTTATTTCAAATCTGGCTTCTAAAACAGTCATTGAATAGGCCTGCTGTACATATCAAAGATAAAGAGTTTGACAAGGTTGTAACAAGGTTCACGCAAATTCACTGTTAACAGAAAACATTTTAAAGACAACATGCAGCATCACTTTTCTCATGGTAGATGACAGTAACTTTTCCGGCCACCATATCAGTACCAGGTAAAGATACCAGCAGGTATTGTATTTGTGTGGTTGTTGTCGTTATATCAAGGCTATTCACTGCCATGCACATGGTGTCCACAAATGCAGGGTCTTTTTTTATAGCAGACATGTCGCAGCAGGAATCATATATGTTAGTGACAACAAAAGTTCCAGTCCCTGTAAGTCATTATAAAGTGACAATGAGCCAGCAGGCACAATACAACGACCCAGCATTCATTATTATTTAAACAAGTGCATTTCCTATAGTTCCATTCCGTTTCCCTCACGGGGTTGCGGTCATGTTGCCCCCTTTTTCAGGGGGGTTACTGGAGCCTATCCCAGTTACTCGATGGGCGAAGGCCAGGGTACACCCCTGAATGAGTCACCAGCTCATTGCTCATTGCTTACTTACTGATGGCAGAGGCTGCCACGCATGGTGCCAACTGCACATCAGGAGCAATTTGGGGTTCAGTATCTTGCTCAAGGACAATTCAGCATGTAGCTCAGTCCCTGGATTCAAACCCGCGACCTTCCGATCACTGATCGAACGGCTCTATCCACTGAGCTACAGCCACCCCTTTTTTTCCTATGGTGACAAGTAAAAATGCCTTCTGCAAAGTGTTTTTACTTTTGAGATGTTTGAGTAGTTTCAAACTGAAAGTTATGTGACGACGTATTCATATTTTGTTTGGGTGTTGCACACCACTTTTCAGTTAGTTGCAGGTGGTGACGGTGCATTTCTTCAAGATAATTCATAATGCCCCATTCACAAACTGTGAGCAAGCACGGCCAAGTCATTTCCTAGATTTAGATGATAGTGGCACACAAGGTGCAGGTACTATATGTTTTTCTTATTTACTGTAAAAAGAGGCTCCTACCGCTCAGGGATGAACCTCTCAGGCTCTGGCCAGTGCTCGGGGTCGTAGTGGAGGAAGCCCGCTGGGATCTCAAGCGTTGCTCCTTTAGGGAGAAGCTGGCCGTTCACCACACAGTCCTGGTCGATGTCTCTAGCAAACCTTTGTTGGGTAAAAAATGTCATGTTTGATACACTTTCACTACATTTTCCATCTTTACCGTCTTTGTGATTCCTGTATGATTTTGCTGAGTATAAACATAACTAAAAATGTACAGTATGTACAGAAACAAATGATGTTGTTCATTGTGAAGCTACTAAATCTAATAAAAATCTATATTTTACCCTTATTTAATGTTCTAGATTTACCTGAATCCAGGCGGATAGAGGCGCAAAGCTTCACTTATGACCATGTCTATGTATTTTAGCTCTTGGACATTTGCATAATCCGGTGACTCCTACAATAAAAGAAAAAACAAAGTAAATTCAGCATAATTCAGTAAAAGTTTAAACATAAAAATGAAATAAAAAGTCTGCATGCACTGAATTTGTCTGGTTATGAGATAAATCCACAATTGTTCACAACTAAAATCTCATGTCGTAACTCCCTGAGGAAGACGAGATCAGCGCAACACTCACATGTCTGGTGAAGAAATCGTCCACCTCTTCCTGTACTTTGCTCTGACACTCAGGGTTGATGGCCAGCAGGTAGCAGGTGAAGGCCAGCGTGTTGCTGCTGGTCTCGTAGCCTGCCAGCAGAAAGACAAAAGCCTGACCCACGATCTCATCCTCAGTTATCATCTTCTTCTGTGGACGCCTGGTGGGGGGCTGCTGTGGGTGAGGACGGTCGTCCTGATTGGAGGAGGACGGTTGTGTCTGCTGGTTACTGTGATCGAGGTCACTGGCAGAACTTGCTGTCAGAGTGTCAAAGTGTTCCAAAGACATGGCCTCCTTGCTGGTTCTTGCATCCAACATCAGCTGAAGGAAATCTCGACGCCTCTACACACAAAAGATCATCGACAAATTAATAAAAAAAATATATCTATTGGAAATAGTAAGTTATACATCCATGAAATCCACCTGTTCAGGAGGCTGCTCCTCTCTCTGTGCGATGATCTTCTGGATGCTGTTGATGAAGAACTGATTCATCTCGTCTCGTCTTTTGTTGGGGATGAGTCCCAACAGAGGAGCCGCCAAAAATGGAAAAGCAACTGAACACACAAACCAAATATGTTGGTGCGACAAATGCCAGCTTTACACAGTCAGACATAAGTGTAAAATCATAAAATGTACACGTTAGAAAGATATATTAACTATTATCTTTTCATTTTTATCCTTCATTTTCTTCAAATTTACTTAATAACCTGGTCAGCCATGATACTTTAAGACATATTCCCAATCTATACAATAGAGGATAACAAGACCCTCCAGTTTCAAGTCAATGCTTCATTAATACTTTATTCTCTTGCCCCACATTGCTTTCCTATTTAAATGTCTCATATAAATGTCTCAAATGTGATAATTCACCTAAATAAACAACAATATAAATCAACTGGACTGACTGAAAAGCAGCATGATGGGCCTGAAGAAAGAGAAGGAGAAGAACATCTGTGCGTGGCGGACGAACGGGTCATCGGGGTTGTTCTGCGAGTCCACCTGTGTTGCGAATGCCACACTGGCGATAACATCCATGGTGAAGCAGCCAAAACACCTGCAGGAACAAGTACACAAACAGAAATATAACAGAGGACAGAAAAAGAGACCGTAATTCTAATTACCTCTGTTCATTGCACGTGCGATTACTTGTGGATGTCGAAGGCCTCTCCTGACTCAGCGTAATCATTCAAGTTCTTCATCAGGGCATCGGTGGCTGTGTTGATGAGCGGAACCATCTACAGGAAAATGTAAGAGACGGTGACACTTCTCATAGCTGCTAAGACATTCTGGGAAAGGGAAGACACGCATCAACCTGTCACCACAAAAATTAGGGAAAGGTCAATGTGGTTCCACAAACATACGAAGCATCCCAACACTATACAGCTGGAAAAAGCCTTTTTAGATCAAAATAACAGTAAATACAAACAGTGAATGGACACTAAATGTCCATTCTCTAAGATGTAAATAAAAGATGAACATGTGGTGCACTTTTAAAACAAACATGCAGTAAACACTGCAGGGATGAATATTTTAAGTTACTCCTGGCTGAGTGTGTATTAAAGTGTTGACAGAAAGACAGAAAGGGGCCTATTCAAACAATCTTTGGTGCATGGTGCGTTTGTGGTGTGTCCAACTCCCTTTTGATAGTTAAATGGCGCATATCTCACCTCCTTCATCTTGGCAGCACTGAATGACGGGGTCAGGATGCTCCGTACTCTCTTCCAGCGTTCGTTCCTCAACATGAGCAGACAGTCGCTCATGGGCTTGGTGGCAAAGCGGATGGTCTAGAGAGTACAGGCACAGATATCTATTATGATTAACTCATCAAAGTTCAGTTTAGAATCATGTGTGAATACATGGTTTACATTTGCCTGCACTGGTAAATGTCCTCACCATTCTGTTTGGGAAGCTGCTGAAGTCCCTGACCATAATTTGTCTCAGCATGTCAGGGTCTGCTACCACCACCACTGGTCTGCGGGCCAAATAGTACCTGAAATACATCAGGGAGAGTCAGATCGAAGAACCTTATTCTTCTAACAGGTTTTCTAACAAGCAAGAATTCATTTAATTTTCCAGTGTGCTGATACTGATGTAGAAGTTCTACTTACCCACAAACTCTGCCATGTGTCTTTATGAGTTCAGTGATAGGTTTGAAAAAACCCTGCAAAGAAAGTTAAAGAAATCCATCAGACCAAGGTTATTACACCAAAATAACACATCAGAAGCTCTTCTTAAGAATGAAATAACTCAATGGTCCCATCAACGAGTCTCACCATCAACTCGTCAAAAACTCAACCCGCTGACTCAACCTACAATCCCAGAGTGTCATTATTTCAACTTTCTCACAATATTGGGGCTGCTGTCTTCACGTGAATTGTAGTAAAGTTAAAAGTACAGCTGCACGATATGGCCAAAAGATCATATTGCAATTATTTTTGACAGATACTGCGGTTGCAATATGATTGGTCATTTGTCGAAATGATCATTTTAGAATCACAATTTTAATTTTCACAGACAAAAGTATTAAAATCATGAAGCCACAAAAGTGAGGAGTAAACAAGATGAACTTCACATTAATACATACATTACATTTGTGAGAATGTTGATGAAAACCCTGCCAGGCCACTAGAGGTCACTGGTTAGTTGAGCCAGTGCTGGTAGAAGAGGGAATAATACCCAGTACCCAGAATTATCAGGCCATCTCTAATAAACTACAGAACTACATGCCCACCTTGTCGTCATTTGTAAAGAAAGCACTTTTCATAAAACACAGGGAGCAGTTGTGAAAATATCAGACAACTTCGCTACAATCTTTCTTTGACAACCAAAAGCAGAGGTACTGGACACGACAAACACACAGGCATGATCAGCAACACAGTCTTTCACAGCCGGAGCCTTCCATTTCAGCACTTTGTTTCAAAGTATTCAACAAAACTTCTTTTGTGTTATATGGATAAAAAAACAAGTGTAACAGTATCACAAATGCTACAAAAACTAAATTAAATTCAACAATATCCTGCTCGACTGCACCAAACTGGCATGTAGATTAATGTATTTTCAACATGAATTTATCAATAACGGAGTTAAATAAAGTCAATGGAATCATGAGCTCTTGCACGTCAGATCTGATAAGATTCACCACTTGTGGTAAGGAAACGCGATTACTGTCAATCCTTACTGAGTGAGACATCAGCTGACACGCCCCAAAGAGAGGCGATGAATCCTGCTGGTTTTCTAGATGCTACTTGAGCAACTCAATCTAAGATACTGAAACTTGCATGACAAACTTGCATGGGACCTACAGGGGCAGGGCCACCAAATACCATAAAACCTGCAACATCATCATTTGATGTTGTATATAAAAAGACATATTTGCCTTAACTAAGGAGTGTTTCTCTTTTAACTTTCTATTTCATAAACAAAGAAAACTAAAAGCACAGAATTCATCAAAGGCCAGACATATTGATGAAGAAGTCAAATTATAATCCCCCTCAGAGAAACACAGTACAGAATGATCTTGACATTGTCACTACAGCAAACCAAACAAAACAGAACACAGTGTAATTATAATTACATTAACCTATTTCGGGCTAACACAACATAAAACATTGTTGCTCTTGAGTGTTGTTCAATCTGATAAGGAGCCATAATGAGTTGGAAGTAAGAACAAGGAGTTTCTAATTAGAAATAAATTTGAACTGAAACCAAAGGCAAAGAAGAAAAGAAGGTTAGAGAACATCGACATGCATTAATATCTTACCTGGCGAAACATGAATATGTTGCCGTAGAAAGGTATTGGCTTCGGATGTTTGATGCCACATCGAGAAAGGACTGAAAAAGGGTAAATTGAATACCTAGAAAACAGAGAAAAAAAAGCAAAGAGAGTGAAGAATATTTTGTTTCAGCCCTTTGTTTTATTAATGTAGGCTTTTGCCCCATCATCCCAACAAATCTTGCATGCTGACTGGTGTTCGTTGGAGCAACCTAAGCAGCATGATCAACCCTCTGTTAATTTTGTATCTGCCTGGACTAGAATATTTTGAGGTCTGCCTTCAAGAGCTTACCATAAAAATGCACTCAGAAACCTCAGTGCTACAAAGCCTTAAAACATCACATGATGTCGACTGACGGAGTGCACTGACTGTCTGAAAGGGCTTGCTGAATATGCTTTGTGTTTGGTGCATTCTCCTTACTGACAGACTAGGATTCAAACCATTTACTCACCAGTAGAGAAGACCCAGAAAGATGAGGAAGAGGCTGAGCGTCACGGGGAACCCACTGGCGTTGACGTGGAATACGTTTAGAAAGTCAACCACAGCCTCCATAATGTCAAACTTCTCTCTGACTCTCCACCGCCACGACCGGATTAAAGCTCCTTAGGGCGAAAAGGGGAACAGAAAATGACTGGGTCAGTGCAAGAAAAAGTATTTTAACTACAAATCACGAGTTCACAAGAAAAAACATTTGCCTGTCTCCAAATATTGCGTGGTTTATCTCTGAAGCAAGGCTCAACACGTAGACCACATCTTAAATATCATAACACAGTTGATAACTCAAAGCTTACTTCTTCACAATGAGGAGAGCAGATGAAAGTGGGATAGTGATGGTATTTATTTGTGGGCTGTGCTCTCAGCCTGGTTAGTCTACAACAGATAGGTGTGTTGGTTTGCGAAAGTAAATTCTTTGTTGATGATTTGTTTTAGCAGCTTTGTCAGTCTGACCTTTCCTCTGCATTTTAAACAGTGTGCACAGGTCAGTCCCTCCTACTGGCAGACACAAGTGAAGCTTGTTAACAGCGGGCACGTGCACACATAGGGCCCAAGGGGTGCTTGAGCCCCTGCCCCTTTTGCCTTGTATTAAAAAGCCATTTCTGTGCATTTTTTTTAATGAATAAATACATTCCTGTTGTGCAAAGGCGGTATAAAAACGGCACGGTTATCTACCGTACGCATTTCCTTGTAATACGGTGTGTGTGTGTGTGTGTGTGTGTGTGTGTGTGTGTGTGTGTTTATGTGTGTGACCAGGCAGTAATGATACTGTTAAATTGTATATGCTGGTTTACTGTAGGGTTAAGTTAGAAATGGCAATTGTATATCACCCACAGCTACACAGGAAACACAGCTAAGTAGTTAGCTTTCTCTAACTCCTTTGTTTATTCATTTTACATTAATCTACATATGGTGTTATTAATGCCTGAAAAAAAATACTGCCCTTTTCTGACTTTGAGCCCCTGCCCCTCTATAATCATGTGCACGTCCCTGGATAAAAAGGGCTGTGTTGAAGGGGGAAAAAACTACGATTATCATTAGTACAGCTGAAGCACATACCTCCAAACAGCTAAACATACAGCTTGTCTTTATTTGAGCTGAAAAACAGCGTTTAAAACCCCGAGGTGATGCTGTAACTTAGGTCATGTGTGATGCTAGGCTAACATACTAGCTACAACCAGATAAATGAGGTCGTCCACTCGTGTATCTCTCCGCTGTACGTCGAGTCACGTTTTCATGAACTATGTCAGAGGCATTCTTAACTGTGGAGCACTTAACAATATTACTAATACTTAAATAATGAGAAAAAACGGATGTGTGTACACTCACCTTATTTCCCCTCACTTGTCATTATTATTGTTATGAAGTCCTTCTTCGCCCTCGTCTTCTCAACGTTACGCAAGCTGGTAGAAATCTGAGCCGCATACTGCCACCTACCGCACGGGAGCGCATTGCAGCCAACACCAGTTTAATGGCGCGTGTAGGCCGATATGTGACTGATTATATGTTATGATGTCATGACAAGAATTGAGTTTGAAAGTTGAGTGAAAGTGCAGAATTCCGCAGATGCGTTTTACATAGAAAAAAACCCGCAAACAAATGCATGTAGAGCAAATCTGACATTCAAGGGAGAGCACTCAGTCTTTAGTCACCTTCAAAACTAAAAGCTGATCCCGGATAAAGTCCTCTCAGACACACTCACAACACCAACACTTGCCAAACACCAGCCAGAGTGAACCAAATCATTATAGGCCCTAATACAATGTAAAAACAAAAAACAAAAAACATGTAAAGACAACCGGAAAGAAGAAAACTAAAAGCCAAAGTAGATTAGAATGATATCTGGCCCTGAAAAAACATCAAGAACTGGCAGAATATCTCTCAGCTGTCAGAAACTGAAAGCAGACACAGCCTAACCAAGAGCAGACCAATGGGAGGCTATTCAAACAACATCATTGTGGTGTTTTTCTATATATTTTTTCTATATATTTTAAGTTAATGATATGTATTATGTACGTTATGATTACTTGAATAGAAGAATAGTCTAAAGAAATCAGTAAGTCAAATGAAATAGAACAAAAACTGCAATACTAGAGGACAGAAGAAATTAATGATTAATGATGTAATAATAAGAGGCAAAACTAGTATACTGCACCCCAGATATTACCGTAATAAAACCAATACAGCAAATTCATGACAGAGCTTTAAAGAATATTTCAGAGGCAGATACAACTCACAGGACATTTCGGAAGAAACACATTTTCTGTCAGTGATTTTACTCGCTAATAGAAAAAGGTCGAATTCAGTGTGTGAGTAAATTTGCACAAGTTTAAATATATAACTGTGTAACCATAACTATTATTATAACTAGTCTGTATATTCCTACCACTGCTCACCCTCACAGAATTACTTTTATTAAAATCAGAAGAAATGGGATTTTGGGATTTGCTCGAAGTGCACACGGCAGCTATAATATAAATGATATTTGTGAAGTACACTTTGGCAAGTGAAATACAAAAAGCGGACACACACTCTATATGTTGATACAACAAAGCTTCAAACATGGTACAACAACAACTTATGCAGCGGCCTCAAAAATAAATAAACTCTATTTACAGTATCAATTCTTTCATAGGTTAGTTCATCATTGTCTTTGCATCTTCTTTCTGATGCCTGACTCTATCTATAAGTACACATCTGGTTACATTTCACTGCAGCAAAGTAGAGAAATCTCACCTCAAAATCACCTCCAAAATGAATAAACTCTGTTTACAGTATCCTGACCTTGAGACGCTATTGACATGGCCCTATGCACAGTGAATGGGATAGATCACAGGTTAAATTTGACTAAGCGTCAAATGTTCAAATGCCAGACGTTTAGGAGCATGTTTCGGGCCGTTTAGAGTCCAGTGGTACCTATTTGTAGTGACACTTTTTCAAAAGTTCTCTTTTTCGAAAGTTCTCTCACTTTTTAAGAATTATTGTATTCATTCGGACTGATATAAAGTAGGCTGTGATTGAGCCTCTTTATCTCTCACCCAACTGTACAGCTCTGCTCCATCACTGACACAACATACTGCAGGTGTGTCACCTTTAGGTTGAGTACGCCAACATTTTGACATTATGATTTAACAGAATAGACTTAGTAGCAAGTTTGAATCACACAGAGAGGCAGGTGACAAATTTAGTGTCTAACTGAAAGGTTAAAACAAGATTGACATGTAGAAGGTGTAACCCTTATATTTGTTCAGTCAAAACTTTGATCACTGGTTTTTTGAAGCATGTTGGTTGATTAAAGGGCAGGTTAATGCATCAGTTAGGATAAAATAAATATGACAATCAAAAGAACCTGTGGCAGTGGCTACATCTCAAGCTATGTTCTTGCAATGCAAACGGCCTAAATATGACCCCTAGAAAGCAAAATGGTTGTAGCCCTACAGTAAAAAAAGAAAATCTGCTAAAACCAGAAGGTTGCCTGATGCAGTTCCTGAAATGTCCTGTAGAGTGCATTCACACACCATATTATCTTTATCTTGCCGATGATGGCTCTGATGATGGGTAACAACATCGGCATAAGGATCAGTGTTAACACAGAGCCCTTTATCCCACTAAAGACCAGAGCTAAATCAATAACAAATGCCTTAAACACATCAATACAAGCAAATTCAGGCACGAAATATGAATTAAATGTATCATTATCATTATTATTATTATAAATCTTTAGTTAAAAAACAACAGTTGACAACATTTATTTAATGAGGTGACAGCACAGTTGTTGACAGATTTCAACACATGACAGGGACCACAGGATGATCACATTCTCAGAACTAATAAATATTTGAATTATTAACTGCATAACACATTAAGACCACACATTAAAACAAAACTGTTCATCTTTTCATGTAAGTTAGGATGAATGGCCATTTGGGTTGGTTTTATTTAGAAATTAAAAAAAATAAATGTGCGTGTCACTTTTGTTCACTGTGGCCTCTATGACTCCCTGTTTAACTATGAGAAGCTACATACGCTGCACAGGCACACTGAGAAAATTGCCCATTACTCCAGAAGCGTTCACAGCATGAAATAATGCAAACGTCATTCATCTTGAGCTGAGTTTTATTTTTTCACATATGAAGAAAAAAAAATGTGTTTTTAGGGCAAAGCAAAGAGGGCGAGCAATGCTTGCAGTGCCCATACTACTGATGTTCACAGTGGCTATTTTCGTGAGCTCGACTCCGAGGAAAAAATGAGCCACCGGGTCAACTGGGCTTTTTGAATTTAGATGACATGGTGTCCTAATTATGCAGACTCAATGATGATTACGTATCTGAGTCCTTTGAGTTGTTAAACAAGGCTGACTCTGCAAGTTTTCTGTGTGTTAGTGTGTGTGTGCGTGTGTGTGTGTGTGTGTGTGTGTGTGTGTGTGTGTGTGTGTGTGTGTGTGTGTGTGTGCATCCTTCTGCATAAAGAGGCATGGTGTCAAGATGTCAGTGCTGACTTGTGTACCATGAGCTCTTTAACTTACACATTGATTTGGCACTTTGAATAGTTTCCGAAGTCTTCAGCAGTGATAGACACTTCACATATAACTCAATCAGGGATCCAGCTCTTTACCTTCGGCCTCAGTGGTCAAGCGTTTGAGGAACCGCCATCATAGGTGGACAGAGAAAAGGCCTGAGATAATAACAAAGATAAAGATAGTTATGGACTAAAAAAGGAGGACATTTGGATTTAGAGGAGGCTCTCTTTCTCAAAGTTCATTCTCCCAAGTAGAGATGCACAATATTTCTGGTCTGATAAACATCTGACATCCTTTGCACAGCCAGGCAGGAATAACAATGGGAGCTGCAGTGGCATTAAGCTATTAATAGTGAGACTTGCTGAGGAAGAAATAAGGAGTTGGGTATGGCCTGCTCCGAGGACCGCCAGAGGGCACTGGGAGCCTGAAATGAAACGTTACGAAGACCCTTCTCCCCCCACCTCTGCTAGTCTACTACCACTCAGACAGCCTGAAGCCACTGGGTGTCAATGTTTGACGTATGGCTGAATGCAGTCTGAAAGCAGTGTCGCTGAGGTGCTGCCCAGTTAATGGCACAAATAGGCACATGGTCAAGTATACGCAATGTTGTCATTTCTTTCCAAGCAAGTATTGGTTTGTGTCTCATTCTGATGCTTTTCACAGACTTTCAGACCCATTCAAACCATTTAAAGTTGTTGCAGGCTCCACAAGGCCAAAGAGGCCAAAACCCCTTCAGGAAGGCTTCCATCACACAGAGTCGTAGCCTGCTCTTTTATCAATCTGTTCTTTTATTGCAAAATAATCTAAACTTAAAGAGAAATGTAGTTTTCTGTACTTTTACAGACAGGCAATGCTCGTTAGAGTTGCCTCTAAACACGTAAGTCAAGATATCAGAGAAAATATTTGTGCACTTGTTGAAGTTTATTAAATCTGTATGTACAATCTTAAAGAAAAACACGAAGAGTGCTCAAATTCATAATTCATGAGAAGGAGATATTTGTGTGGTTTTGGCTTAGCTGCTCACTCGGCTGTTAGTGTTCATAAATACTAACTGATTTAGGACCACAAATACATCTGAGGTCTATTTTAAGGCGGAATTTCCCAGCAGGCAGGCCAAAAAGGAAATACTTTAATAAGTTTGAATTTAAGCTCTTAAAAGATAAACACATTTTCACATGTTGATGTCGCTGCACAGTCCTGCACAAAGCAGGGGAAGACACTTTCCTTTATGCCCGGACTGACTAAATGCATCAGTTTAAAGACAAATGTGCACCACTAAAAGGAGAGTAAATTTTTAGGGCACGGGAGAAAAGACGCTCTCAGCTTTGGCAGGTTATTCAGCGAGGGCAGACCTTGGCAGAGTAAAAGCCTGAACGCTGGCAGAACAGTCTCTCTGATGTGTCATGTCTGATGCTTAATGAGTCCAGGTGAAATGTTTGCTGTGAGACAGGGGCAAGAGAACTAATGAAATCCCTACCACCCCGCCTTCAGAAGCAATTACCTCAAAATAAACACTAACCACCAGAGGACGTGTCAAATAATGTCGAATCGCTCAAACGTCGCGTTAAAATATTCACAGAAATTCCTTGAATATTTTCTGCATTCAAAGGACCCTCCCCAAAACTTCAAGGAACAGAAGAGCATTGCCAGGCCTGCCGCTGTGCGCTTATATTAGCCTCTCCTCTGTGAAATTAGGTTAAGTGATGGAGGCATTAAAAAAAAAAAAACTTGGGACACAGTGGAATCTCTTATCAGTGGTCTGCCTCGTAAAAAGAGCTGCGGCCTCCTTATATCTTTTTTTTATTTCCAATCCATTTATTACCAGGCCCCTTTTGATGGAGACAAAAACAACCAATTACTGTGCAAATAATGTCAGCTGTGGTGGCCCTTCCTTTCATGCATGATTTGTCTTTGTGTTTGGGGCCTCCATGTTCCTTTGTGCCGCCTTCCATTCCAGCCGGCGCCTGCCTGGCTTCCTGGCCCTGGCTGCTCCCACTGTAGAATCATCCTGGCTTATTTACATTATATTACATCCCATTTGAATGAGACCTGCTGAGAGGCGAGTAGAGACGTAGACAGACACCGGACACACCCTGTGCCGAGGAAAGCAGAGGCAGTCTCTCACAGGATCACTGGTCGCTTTAGATTCCTCACCCTCGCATTCATGTATGGTCACCATAGAAACCATCATTTGTGGTTATTGATAAACATGCACATGTGTTGAAACAATGTAGCGCTTGGGAAATTGTTGAAATGCACGCATATATGGATTGGTGGTTTGCATTATGTTGTTATGGTCACAAACTACAAACATCATGGGAAAAAACAACCCTTTCAAAGCAAACATGGAGTCAAATGTAGGATCCTACACAATGACAGCGTACTGTGAAAATAACCTGAATACTATAGAGCCAGTTATGGTGGTTGCTTAATATTTCTATAATATCATTAAATCAAATGACTTGATGTAATGATGTAAAGGTTTCACTTGTAGAAACAAACTCAGTGAGAACTCTCACCCCAACTCTGCAGTTCTCATCAGCTATTTACTACGGTGGCCCTGAAGTGCAAAACACAATGGCAAATCAGAAAACACAACCGTAAATCCGAAAACACAACTGCAAATCAGAAAACACAACCGCAAATCAGAAAACACAACCGCAAATCAGAAAACACAATACATTAACCAAAGCGGAAAAGGCAAGTACCCTCGGGCGACAGGAATCGTCGCTGATTGGACTGGTCCGTCCTTTGAACCGGAAGGACTGATTTGTAGTTGTGTTTTCTGATTTGCTGTTGTGTTTTCTGATTTGCCGTTGTGTTTTGCACTTCAGGGCCACCGTAATATACAATGAACAATGAGCTAAAACACTAAGATGCACATTGATCTCCTTTCCAGCTGCAGCAAAACAGCTCAAAAAGTCCCCTTTACACTTTCTGCCAAGCAGCAAATGGCGAGCAGACAGAGTTAGTGACTTGCTGGTGGCTGGTGAACACATTTAACAGCTTAAAGGAGTAATGTCTAGAAATTGCTCTATTGGTCCCACAACCGGCATGGCTTTAGACCTTGGAATCCAACATATTTATGCACTACTATGCATTATTATATTATGCACCAATGAGTAGCTTTCATTGGAATGAACAGGGCTCCGCCTCCAACACTGTATCTAGTTTAGTTGGAAAATCCACGGACAATCGCCTCTTGAGGTACAAAGTGGTGTTATGACACAGGATGAGCTGTGTGTTGGCTAGCTGATTAGCATGCTAATTTATATTCAGATTCAGATTCAGAAAACTTTATTGATCCCCGGGGGGAAATTGCTTATGCTTATGTGTGTATATATATATATATATATATATACATAAATATATTTAACTGCAACACAATAGCTACATAGGTATCTTTGAGATAATATTACAACTGTTGGTTCAAGATTTGATGAATGTTTTAAATTTCTTACATACAGTATATTGCATGTCGTACCTTTAAGAGTCCAATATATTTTCCTCAGGAGTTGGTAGCAAAAACCAAAAACAGAGCTAAAGGGAGAATAAATATTGGACTTGCATTTGCCAGATTTCCAGAAACACAACTAGTAAATGAATGCTAATGCTGCTCTGTATCTGCTAGATTGTTGAATATGCAATTGCTTGCTAAAGAATAAGGATAACAATATGTCACTAATGTTTTTATGGCTTGTCTCCACTGCCCTGAAATGGCTAGAAATCTGTTCTTTAATGAAGAGTAAGAGGCAATGGCGTGTTGAGGCAAAGGATGAATCTACATTTATCTGATGATCAAATAGGTAGAAAAAAGGTAGCCAGTCACAATTAAGGGAGCAAGAATTAGGAAAGAACTAAACACTCAAGTGTACCTCTCTGCTTTACTAGAGGTAATTATTCCAGTGGCCAAATTGTTAATTAGTTTGAGTAATTGCTAAAAGAGTGTGTGAGTGTGTGTATGTTTGTGTGTGTGCGTGCGTGCGTGCGTGCGTGTGTGTGTGTGTGTGTGCGTTGGGAGCTGGGGGGGTTGATTATATTATTGTCTGGCAAGAGACCAGAGAGAGACAGAGACAGAAAAAAGAGCCGGTCACTGTGAGTCGGTTGTTCAGGTTCACTGGCTAGCCACCCTTAAGCCATCAAAGCAATGCAAAGCAATTAAGATAATGATTTGAATGACAAAAACACAAAGCTACCTGCCTGGCATACAGTACAAATAACACCACATTTGCCTATCGGGCCATATGCCAAACAGAGGCAGAGGGGACATGAGGGTTCCTCTGGGAAAATAAATTAATTTAAAACATTAAAAAGGACAGACAAGGTTCCCCGGAGAAGCTCATTTATACAAAGCACTTATTCACAGACAGTCACTGCTACACATGTACACCCACTCTTACCCACACATTGTCCTCATAAAGGCAAAATAGTGAAGAGCTGTTGAAGGCGAAACACACCGAATGTAAGGAGAGAATCTATTTGCATATCGGAGCCAAGTATTTAGCGAGGCAGAATGAAAAGAGCAGAGGAGAGGAGGAAGATGCAGAGCTCCATTCACACTGAACGAAGGATACACACCCTCACCTAGGCTGTGCATACACATTCTGAGAGATTCCTCCAATGAGTTTTGATGGGGCCATTTTCTCCCTGTTCATTATCCAATAAGGCCGGGGATTGCTGGCTGAACACAGGTCATCATCCTGTATCAGAAAATTACCATTTCAATTACCACGTTAGCGGAGGCAGCTGATGGCTGTGGTATACATCCATCAGCCGCCTTTCTTCTCAACCTCACATTCATATACAGTAAGCCCGGGATCATGGCAAGGAAGGGGAACAGAAAAGACATGGATTATGAATTACTATTACCTGAAAGCAACAAAAGAAAGTCCTTTCTGTTCTGATTTGTTTAAGACACAGACAAAAACTGTACTTTAAGGGGCATAAATCAGAAATATATTTTCTCAGTGTGTTTTGATTAAATGCGATATGGTACTGATGGTTTGAATGATATTCATAGAACATCACATGAGTTGCCTCTGGGAAGCATTGTTTTCATTATACAAGCAGAAACATATGCGAAATAGTTGGTGTTTTTTTGAAAAAGCCAAATCTATTAACTGGGATCAGAAAGTCCCGCTGTGAGTGACATGAAAGAGTGAAGGATCCCTGAAGCCATGGGGTTTCCCTGCCAGACCAGCGGGGGGCTGTTTAGTGAGCAGGTAGCTGGACAGTCATTAAACACCTGAACAAGACTGTGGTTTATAACATACACAGATAGAAATAAAGTACAGCCACAGGCCTTTTATACAGATGGAAATGGGAAATATAAACCGTACACAACCCGTCCAGCTCATAAATAGAGGACAGACAAAGTTAGAGACGATGTGGTGAACAAAGTGAAGCATTTTGTAGCTAAAGGGCCACATATTTCCCTCAGGAGTTGGAAAGAGCTAAAAGTAGAGCAAATATAAGACTTGCATTCATTTCCATTTGACTCCTAATGAATGTCAATGCTGCTCTCTTTCTGCTTGGCATGTAAATAAGAAACTGTTAGCTCACTTAAAGGGTAATATACCTATGTCTGTCATACTTGCCAACTTTGAGACCCCAAAATAGAGATTAAGATAAGTAAAATGCAACAGCACATTGGCCTCTGCCATCAATGAGGGCCCTGTGATGAGCTGCCGACTTGTCCAGGGACTACCCTGCCCTCGCCCGGAGACAGCTGGGATTGGCTCCAGCAACAAACCCCCGCAACCCCAATGGATAAAGCGGTTACGGACAATGACATGACATGACAAGGCAACAGCACATTTAGGTCAAATAAAGTGTAAACTTTAAAATCTGTGACATAAAGTAACATATACCACTTTTCATTCACTCATTCATTCTCTGCCTCTGGCCATAAGAGAGTGTGTGTGAGTCACTGCCTTATGTTTGTCAGCCTCTTGATGAGGGTTAAACTGGAATTCTTATCTTTAGGATGTCTGAAAAGTCTCGTCTTCTTCATCTCTTCTTCATTTTCATCTCATACTGTACTGTGCCAGAAAAAAAGGGTTGTGATAACTAAAAGGGTGAAATGTGTAATAAATTGGCAAAAATCAGTAGAAGATACACAAAAAAATCAGGCTAAATATGTTGATCATTTTAGGTTTAATTCACACTGTATCTAGAGACTAGAATCAACATGGTGACATTCCAACTCATGACTACTAGTAGTAGACTAGTAGTCATCACTAAAATATTACTTAGTACTCGATAATGATGATGATAACAAGGTGTAACCAAAAGTAGTCAAGTCTTTCACAGCTGGTAACAATAAAAATCTTGTTTCCTTTGGCAATAGTGACAATTCAGGCTGTTGTTGATTTCCTGTTATCCAATCCTGTCCATCCTGTAGAGATCCATGTTCACAAGATGTATTTAGCCTGCCATACTTTCGAAGAAGTGAGCAGACAACAGCCACAGGCAGTGGCTGCCAAGACACTGACTTTTGCCCTACACTACTTGGACTGTTGTCTGCAAACATGTTTTGAATGTCTGTCTTCCAACTGCTCGCCTCACAGGGAAAAATCTGTTGCTTGCCTTGATGCTTTTCTGTTTTAGGAGATTAATTGGATCCCCTCGGCACTATATCAGTCTGTATTAAATCTACCAAATGCGATACACTTCAGAGATGGAACTGGAGCAAAAATTAGTTTATTTAGAGGTAACATAAGATTAACTGCATGTTCTCATCATGGCCTCACAATATGTACCAGGTGGCAATCAAAATCTCAGACATGCTATGTCAGAACAGCCTAACACAAATCATGTTATCACTGTTTTGTTTTTGGAAATGTCTGCATTCAGCTAAAACTTCAGATCAAAGACAACTTTCTCCTCACTTTTTCCTGTGATCTCACTGTTGGTGCCACTGTAACAAATAATGTTAATAAGAAGTCATGTTTTGTTACTTGCTGATCTAAGAGAAAGAAAACCGGTTTTCAACTGTCTCGAGTCCCAGTTGTAATTACGAACACGTATAACCATGGAACTAACTAAAACACCAGAGTGCTCTCCACGAAGTGAATGCCAATCTCTTCACGGTTTCCATCACACTCCGTTTTTTTTTTTCAGTGCACATTTCCCACAGTTATTCCTATTGTTCCACAGATACCTGGGGATAGTGAGCAGGTAAGACTATACCTCTTCCTGTTGGACGATGGCAGATGCACTTCCTTTGTGCCAGAATTCAACCTCTGTTTTGACGCGAAAACTGAGCGGCTGGCAGACCGAAAAGCACAGGAAAAGCAACATTATAGGGAACCAATCTATACGTGGATGCTGTCATATTTCTACAGCCATTACACTGTGCAACTGATATTTACTTCAGAATGATAAGTTAAAGCAAAAAAAGTTGTCTAGCGCCGGTTTAACTTAGATCAAACTCACCCTCACCCTCAACCTCGCCCTCTCTGAGAGGATCACAGAGGAACCGCTATGGATAATCTGTCTTGGAAGGAAGATCAACATTTACATCTAATAGCTGGATCTGACAGAGAGAGAGAGGAGAGAGGGTCTTCACTCTACTTCTCTCTACATGTCAGGCTCCAGCTGGAATGCAAATTCAGTCAACATCAGACAGTATCAGTACAAATCAAAGCTATCTTTACATGACATGTCATGAATCCAAAAACAAAGCCAAAAAACCTGCAAAATGTGACTGTATGTCAAAGATGACAGCACACACACACACACACTTTTATCTTGGACATTTCATCATGGGCTCATTTTTATTCTATATATTCATGCACTTCATTTCTGAGTGCACTGATATGGCAGGTATCAGCAGCGTAACTGAATTATCCTTAAGGCTTTATGGGAGCAGTTCTTCTATACGAGCTGTTGGCTGATGGCTGTGGCGAGGATAACAGATTTGATTGGCTACAGACAGACAGCCTTACAGTGGAGGATGGCGGCTGGATATCACTGTCATCATGGGCAGGGAGAAGGGATAATACCTCTTCAGCGCAATTAACCATGCATGAGGAAAAACACCTATACAAAATGGGAGATGATGGATCTCTTTATAACTCTAACTGCATAACGTATATAAAGACAGAGGGAATGGTCATTATGTATTCAGTAAGTGTGTGTGGTTCAACTTCCCATGGGTCCACCGCAGAAAAGATGGCTTATCTAACAATGTGTGCCACATGACAGCTGTTGACATTCAAAACATCAGTCAGGAAGCCACCACTGAATAGCTCGACATTATGTTTAGGGCCATGCAAGAAAGGCATATCAAAGAGCCCGTGTGTTTTGAGGAAGAATGACTGTTGTGTCGTCATCTCTGTTGTCCAGAATCAAACGTATGTGTATTAGGAGTGAATTAAACACTCATTGTTGCCATATAGAGATAATAAAAAAACGGATTCATGTAGGTAAATAATACATTGTCTGGATAAACAAGTCACCGTACATCTCAAATCAACAGCATTAGTCACAAAAGGATGAAGCTGCAGCTATTGTATGCTTCTCGTGTTTATTCAGCCACTGAGCCAGGGGTGATAGTCGCTTCGCCCTGTCGAGATAAGACCTGTCTAGGTTGATGCTGCTTGCGTGAATAATGCATTAGATATGATGACCCCTCCCTGACCAAGAGATGGACAGAAATAACACTGACGTCAGCCCGGAGTCTCATGGTACCAGACGGCGCGAAGAGGGGATATAGAGGGGATATTAAGCCTGCAGTGCTTCTCAGGGATCGGCTACACCTCTCAATCCGCCCGCCTCTCCGTCTGTGGGAGGGTGAATCTGTGTCAGGCTCTCCCTCGCTCTTGTCTCTTCAGGGTGACGTGACAGGCATCTGTGAACACCAGGGAGCAGAGAGGAGAGGCCACTCAGTGGGATAAGATGGCACTGTAGAAACACGACTTTGCCACGTATGCATGTGCGTGCATGCACACACACAAGGCCATTTTCTATCAGTGCTCCTGCATTCACGGACATGCCATCTTTCTCTTGTTATATTGTAGGACTCAGTTCTTTATTATCAAACTATTTATTTTTTTAGATCATTTATTGCATCTCAATCAGCAAACAAAAAAAAATGCACACAATATACATATCTGCAAACCATCAGCTTTTTTATTTATCTTGTGACAATGCTGTGTTTACACTCCGGTTAGGTTTAGGCATTAAAAACACTTGGTTAGGGTTAGGAAAAGAATTTTGCTATTTTGGCTTAGCAAAACTTACTGTACTTACTTGCTCTAAACAACTCCAAACATTGCTGCTAGCTGGCATTAGCTAGTTGTATTAGTTGATTCTACCCGAACTACAAGGGAAGTGTTGGTACTGTTTACTATCATGCTGTCACTTCTTGAGGTATAAAGTGGCTGGAGGCTAGCTGGTTAGCATGCTAACTTTAGCTGACATCTCTGCAGCACAGTTCATAGATGTCTTTGACATCGCGTCAACTCTGTTATGTCTTTATAGTCTGTTGATGATTTAAATTTTTGACATTATAAGCAGAATCCTTAGACACTGCACCTTTAAATACCTGTTTTCGTCACCACAAACACAGCTGGAAATGTCCTGAAATCCCTTTAAAAACACCTGTTTTTTTCGGCAGGAACACGGCTGGAGATGTTGTGAGTTGGAAATGTTTCAGGTTTTGTTAAAAAAACAAACAGAAAAAAAAGAAAAAACAGTGGTTTCACACATACAAATGTTGAAACACAGTCTTGAACCTTAGTCACTGGCTTGGCAGACCTCTCGCCCGCAACCTTCCACCCTTCCCTTCTTTCTCCCCCTTCTTCTTCACCTTTATCAAGGTAAGGTTATTGTGTGTGCTTGGGTCATGGTATGTCAGTGCAGGAGGTCTATAAGAAGGGGCTCACCGCTCTGCTCTTACTCAGCCTTCTGTCCAAATTATCCCAAGAGCTCAGATTAGCTGCAGGAAACCCCTCAGGGAATCCTCTGCTCTTCTGCCCTCTATATCAACCTCTGCACTCCTTCGTATATGGCACTGTAGACCTGCAGTCATACTTCCAAGTCACTCAGCTCAGCACATGTCCAAATTACAGACAACAGACAAAACAAGCATACTAACCAGCTGATCAGCCAATAAATTGGTCATCTTGTGAGCAGCCAGCCTCCCACCAGTGTAACCAGTCAGCCAGCTGGCTTTCATGTCATTCAAACACGGGGACAACAAATCTGATATTTATTCATGATTTATCCAGCGATAGAGGAAAATTCCCATTGTAGAGGGATTATGAGTAAATCTTTCTAAAGCCTGGCCCTGGTCACAGTGCTTTCCAAAAACACGTTGATTGTCAGATATTGTCCGATCTCATCCAAACGATAAGCTCATTGAGGATGAATATGAACGCACAACAAAACATGGCGGCAACTTGTTTCCAGGATATCTTTTCATCATGGTGAGACAATGTGAGAAATTAATTCTTAAAGAAGCACCCATTCAAAACCAGAATGGATTTACAGGTCAGACGTTGAGAGGTGCTTAACATGGGGTCAGATTCAGGGTCAGAGGCTGATTGAATTTCATTAAGGAAAAGAGTTGTGTTATATTTGTGTTTAAGAGATATTAGTGAGAGTCTCCAGTTTCTCCTCTGCTCTTGTCTGTCAAGATATGAATACATCATTTTAACGGAGCAGGTAAGATGTACGCAGTTGTCACATAATCAGAAATATGCTCTCTCTCTCTCTCTCTCTTGCTCTACTATATCATTTATTCTTTCATTTCCCTCGCCAAGTTTCTTTTGCTGAAAGAGGCTTTTCCCATTTCTTTGTTAATGAGAATATTCAAATTTTACACATCTTCTTCTAGGCTGCTAATTCAGCATAATTAAATCCTGCACGTCTGCAGATCTGAAATAGTGGGCTCAGACTACATTTACTCAAGGCAATTTGATATCAAGGACTTTACTTGCCTCGTTAGTCTGATGTAAATCTATATGATGTAAATGAACGGTATACATCATCACAAAGTGTGTATTATCACTGACCTGGGTGTTTAGACTTTCTTCTGAAACTAGTTCATTATCCAGGGGTCTATGCACTCTGCTGATCTTAATCCCTTTTTCTTTTTACTCTCTCTTCCCTAAACTTGCAGAGATAGTGAGCGGCTTTTCGACAAGACCGGCCAAACACACAAGATCAATCCATCCATCTATCTCGATGTCAGCCGACATTCAGAACAAACAGAAGGTGAACCCGTTTTTTTCTTCTCATTCACAGTTCTGAAATGCTGTGAAATGGAGAGCAGTGGGCGGCAAACACTACGGGAGCAGGTAAAGAAACCAGATCTTATTCAGCTGACCTTGGAAGTGGTGTTTATCCACAGACGTGTCTGGCCAATCAACATGACATAAGGTTCTGAGTGACACAGTGCATGCTGCTGCTGAAGCCATACGCTGTACGTATTACTTTGGACGAGATAAAGAAACGACTGCTAGCTTCACGTCTTCACATAGGAAATAGTCCTTTTAGACAAATCTATTTGTTGCTCTGAATTCTCTTGAGAGGAAAAGGAAGAAATAAACACATATTTACTTTTCCCTACTCGGGGGAGAAGGGATGCATATAAAATTGAGGCGCATAACTAAGTCCATCTTGATCTGTATTTCTATCAGGGATGAATCAGTTAAAGCAGAATTGAAAAAGAGAGACAGACACAGAGAGTTCACTCAGAAGGCTCCCTTTGTGGAGACTCCCTCCCCTGTGCGGGGGGAAAATGAAGCATTAGAGTGTGTGCTGGCATGGCAGAGGAGAGATGAAAGAGCGTCTGACTCCAGTCACTGAGATCTCCTCCTCCTGTGTTTGATCCTGTCTTCCGGTCGGCTGGCTGCCTGAGAACAGCGCAGTGAGCCAAGGCCATGGTCAGGGCATTAGCATGGAGGAGAGGACAGAGTGGCTTTCATAAGATACAAACATGTCCCCAAAGGGGAGTTACACACATGCAGAAACACACAATCACTCAGACTTATGAGGGCAGTGGTGGCGCATGTGCTTGGCCTGGACCAGTTGGTACAGCACGTTCAGTTCAGGATATCCTATGAACCAAATAATTACAGGCCTTTGATATAATAAAGTCTAATTACTGTGAACGATGGGCACATGCAAAAAAAGCGTCTGAAGACCAAATTATCTTCTATTATTCAATGAAAAGTTAATACTGTGCCATTTTGAGTGTGTGTGCACAAAAATAACATGATAAAAGATCCGATCCATGTGTTGTAGGCTACTTTCTGCTGACTGTGCACCTGTCAGTGACACACAATCACTCATTATACAATTTATTCGCATTATTGAGTACACAAAAACCATATATCTCTAAAATTGTAGCCGTAGCAAGTGAACAAATGAGGAGGAAGCCATTTCAGACACATGGTTGTTGCCCGTTCGCTAAACACTTACTAGTCTTGTGCAGCCATCAAGTAGTCAAAAACCACAGCTCAAAGAACACCTTAGTTCGTAAGTATTAAAAAAAAATCATAACTCTTGATTTACTCTTCACTATTGGGTGTGCTTAACAATTCAGTGCCTACTATATAAGGAATAATGAATAAGTGAAATACAGAGTCATTTCATCACCGGTAATTTATCCCAGCTCATGTAGCATCCGTATAAAATTCCTGACAAGTTTATCTAATTCTTTTTTTTAAAGTATTACAATTTTCCAATTTGCTACAGGAGCAGTGGATGTGCATAAACGTTATCTATCTAACTCTAAGATTTGATTGTATGTCTGAAAATCCCACACACCTGTCTTATTTGTGACGGCCTAATGAGAGTCTGAGGTTGGCTAAAACACAGTCAGTCTCATTGGTGTTGAAAACGGTTTACATTAAGTTTTATAACTAGGTTCGGGAATAAAGACCATGCCCAGAACTCGCCTCATTTCCGCTCAAAACGTATTTAAGCACACCCCATCCGTTCACTCACTCCTTGACTGATTTTCTACATATCGTCAGAAGAGAAACACAAACGAACAACTAAAACCATGGAAAACGAATTAACACTTAACCCTTCAGACAGCGAATTGTTTAACGACATCGCCGAGTCCTCTCTATTACCTACCATCTCGCCTCGTCAGCCAGCCCGGACCCACTCAACCATCCACGTCGCCAGACGCTCCCAGCCTCCGTCCACCGGCGGCTCCCGTAACACCCG
>OMLP01013647.1:0-22730 GCA_900302685.1 Spondyliosoma cantharus
CAGCCGGGGCCGGCCCTGAAGAGACAGGAGGACAGAAATGGGCAGGGCCCAGCAGAGGACAGACATGCAGCTGCGGCTGCCGCCGTGGAGACCAGGCTGGGAACTATAGAGGGAGGTTTTACGTGAGGAGATCTTCGGGAAGTTGGGGTTGGGGCGAGACAGCCACTGGATCAGGATGTTGCCGTTCTTGTTGAGGTCTGATGAGCCCTCTGCAGAGAAAAGAAGAGATAGGAAGGGAACACTTGTGAACACTGTTTCTTGTTTTATTTTCTATCTGTCTATAGATAGCTGTCTATGACACATTCTTGAGTATTTTGGCTTGCCTTTTTAATGGGAAAATGTTATGAATGTCTTTCTTTGTGAAAAAAATGAATTGGTTTGTTCCAGTGATGTAGGTGTTCATTTGCATAAAGAGTGGGGAAAGTGAGATCCGATCACATAGGTCACCCAAGACGCATGTTGGAGTGCATGTAATGCCAGGTGTGAACTGAAGGGGTTAAAGCTGTCCACTTGTGATTGGATCATCCAGAGCAGATACTTAAACCAAATGTGAACAGCCTCAAAAGCACAGGTGGGTCCAATAAACTTTAACAAGGTCCATACTATTAAGTAACCCAGTAAGCCATGTCAGTGAGTGAGCATGCACAATGCCAGAGCCCTGTAACTAGCTCACCTAAATTGAATGACACCATCATTAATGCTAGAAACTCTTTTTGTGCCTGCTTTGACAAGTCAAAATGTCGGCCATGAAAAGTGTGTCTATTCTACTTCTAATTTACAAGTAAATTTTAAAACAATACGGAAATTCCTGAATACTCACTGGGACACGGATCCATGCGACAGACTCTGATGGTGTCGGGCTTACTGTCCAGACACAGGCCGATGGTGTTGTCTCTGGTGTGGCACAGAGCCTGTCTCTGCTGGGTCCCATTTCCACATGTCACTGAGCACTGGGGATACAGCATTATATAATAAATAACTTGGTTAATAAGCGCACGTTTAAAACAACACAAAGGCCAGTACATGAACATCATGACTGTTTTTGTGATCATTATCCCTGGCTTACTGTAGGTAGTAACAGTGAAGATCACATGACCTGTTTTACAGCTTGTGAAACCTGCCAAGAATACAGTTCTGAGAAAGTCCTGTGATGTTTAAAACATTGAATGTCTCACCAAAATACCAGCTGTTGGGCTACAGTACAAACATTTCAGTTCAAGTATTTTCTTGCAAAAATCAGCCAAACATTATGTTCCTTTCTACTGTTTGCGTTTTTTGATTCCCGTTCGGCCTGCGTACCTGTGACCATGGCCCAACTTTCCACTGGGTGGGACAGGCGTGCCGGTTGCAGGGTCTACGTGTCTCAGGCCGGTCGTCGTTGCAGTGTTTGTTGTGGATGGCGCGTGTGGTGTTATCGTCTGACGGCTGGACACAGCTGACCGAGCGGATTTGCATCCCCGTCTTTCCACATGGCTTGCTGCAGTTCTGCCACTCCCCTGTCACCCAGCTGGAGAAACACAGAGGGAGAGAGAGAAACAGGAGTTCTGAGGGCATTCAAAATGTCCAACAATGACAGAGGAGAAAAAGAATGGGCCAACTGTGTGTAGAAAAAGACATGGGTTTTGTTAGATTTGATAAGTTTTGTTTTTACAGCTGGTGCCATAAATATAATACATACACTGGTGGAGGGCAGGGTTTCTGGTTGCAGTCTCTGGTGTCTCCTCTTGGTTTCATGTTGGATTTGTTACAGAAGCTCTTGTGGACCATCTTACTGTCAACTTTTCTTCTGCAGCCGTATCGCAGGTACTGCTTCCCTACAGTGAGAGCGGATGGAGAATTTAACAAATGTAGAAACATAGAGACAGGCATGCAATATGGGGGGGATGTATTTTCCTTGTTCTTGCTGTACCTCCACCACAGTGTTTGGAGCAGTAGGACCATCTCTTTGGAGCCCACTCATAGGCACTGTCCTCTACCAGCATGTTGTTCTGAATGGCCAAATCACTGTCCATGTTCATCATGTACTTATAAGACAACTCCACATCCTCATCTCCGTGTAGTTTCATCTACAAACAGAAACAGATACTCATAAAAAAATAAGCGAGAAAAGTTGGGAAAGCTAACATCATTTCAGACAAAAAGGAATTGTCTGAGTGTAATTTAGGGTGCTTTTTTTTGCAATTCAGGAACTAATTTGATACATTGGTTGCATTAGTTTGTCATGTTAATAACTGCAATGTTCAAGAGTGATCCAGCAGGTCTGAACAATGCTTCATTATGGAGCACAGGAGCATCCAGACTGCGACTAGAGAACAACATCCTGATGTATCTTATGGGAACATGTGCCTCAAAAGTTTACCATTGGATATAGGCTCTGACCCGTGCATCTGACCATATACTTAAACGACAATTGTTTTTAAGACATTTTTTAAAATTGATTAGATCATCTGTATTTTTCAGTCGAGGTGTGGACATTTCTGCAGACGTGGAGGATTCCGCATCGATGCAGAGAGGGAGCGTAATCGAGAGTTTACAGGCTAAGCTGATCGTTGATGTTCTGGCCTCGACTGGACAATAAAGTGGGTAAGTTATGTTGCAACGTCACTCTCTTGCATTGAATTCTGGACGAACATTAGGCTAAGGCAGGGGCGCCCAAAACTGAAACTTTATGGTGGACCATGGGCCAAAAAGTACCTATTGTATTGTGTTGCCAGGATATAAAATGCTA
This sequence comes from Spondyliosoma cantharus, assembly GCA_900302685.1. Classification (NCBI taxonomy): domain Eukaryota; kingdom Metazoa; phylum Chordata; class Actinopteri; order Spariformes; family Sparidae; genus Spondyliosoma; species Spondyliosoma cantharus. Next base: position 2,729 of record OMLP01013647.1, read on the forward strand.
CTATAAGAAAGCACTGAAAAGCAAGTGAAAAAAATGCTGGTGATCTTTTGTATACTTGTGATCGTCTTCTGTGTTTGTGACTTAAGAAGAGGTGAAGTCAAAGTAGTCAAATATAAACTGCTTAAGATAATCTGGTCTGCAGAATTCCCAAATTCTATACCATCTTCAATCATTTCATTTTTGTACCATGATCAGGATTCCATGTCTGAGAGGACCAGTGGTCTGAAGTGTCTCCTTGTCATTGTCATTCGCATATTCCCACTCCACGCCTTTCTCTATGACCGAGCGGGATTCTGGGTAGTCATTTTCCCCATTTAAGAACAACAGCCCTGATGCCACGTTCTTCACAGCTGTAGATGGGTGAGAAAAATGCATTTATTACATTCTCTCTAAACGCATGTATACAAGACAGTATATAGACACTGCAGTAAAAAAACAAAACAAAAACAAACATGTCAAATACCTATAATGTGCGAGGTTGCTTCCTGCTCTTGGATCAGTAGGTGTCTCGCTCCTCTGGGGATTTCAAGAACTTTGAGTAAACCTGAAAATGAAGCACACATCTGGTTCAGGACTCCGGCATCATTACAAGCTCACTTTTCAGTCTTTCTGATTAAGAGCCTCGGCTAATCCGGCAAAGAGTGCTTACTCATTTCAACCACATACCCCTGCTCGCTAGTTAAAACCCTTGCAGCCGTGATGATTTCCACCCAGAGTGAACATCTGATTCTGGGAATTTTCTGGTGCCAACGTGTCGCCAAGAGTTAGATAATAAATATAAGCTTGAGTGAGGGTTGATGCAACTTCTTGGCAGTGCTCGACTCACACGGAAACATGTAAAAAGGGATCTCACTGAGGTTTGGATGTTGTTACACATTTTCCTCTAGAGGGCGATGTTTAGCTGAACATAAACTAGCAGGGGAGGAATGTGTGCAGACTATTTGGAAAGGGCACTGGCCAACTATTATACCAACATGATAAACAGCTCCTACGCGTATGTAACCAAGTCAAATCTATCCTTGATGAAGATGAGGCTCATTGTGATCATACCTTGTTTCTTGGCCGTACGTGTGATTGTGCCTTTGAAGGTTTTGCAGCTGGAGTTGTCTCCCCCACACACCCCACACTTGTCCTCCTGCTTTGAGGAGCCGACCGCGCCGTCGCAGCCCACTTTCTGTTCATGAGGACATGGAAAGTTTAACAAAGCGTAGATCTTAAACAGATGCAGCTGGCTTGCCCTCACACGTGGATAACATCACTCACCTCGCATTCGCCCCGCACACACACGCTGTGGGGGTCCTTGTACGAGCACCGCGTGCCGTCCAGCACCATTCTCTGCATGTTGACCACATCTCGTGTGTCTTTAGACTGGCAGTGCAGCTTGCAGCGTTCCTTAGCTGCAAGACAAACACACACACACACACACACACACATACACACACATAATAAATGACCCAATTCTTCAAACAGTTGTGTCAGAATGGCACACATGCGATTCATTTCGGTGATTTCATCTTTACAACCAACATGTGATTATCTGTTATTTTCTGAATGAGCCCTCCATGAGTCAGCGTGACGCTCTCTCTCATTGTGTCTCCGCGTGTGAGTCATACTACAAGTACATGAGCCTCCAGAGACAAAACCTGGCAGTTCATCCCAGTGAGAATGAGCACTCCTACTTCATCACGTTTTTTTAAATTTCAGATGGACTTGGTGCCTTGACACTAATAAGCAGGTGGCAGACGTGCGGCTGCAGAATTATAATATTTGGAGAGAACACACTTTTCTCAGTTTGAACCAAGAACACACAGAAATAACATATGCAATTCCCTTCTCTGTGATCTGAACGTGTGTGTGTGTGTGTGTGAAATACGCTACGATATTCGAGGGGGCCCGTGCAATTATACTTGTGAGTCACAGTGTAGGTAGATTTATAACACGTCTATAGATTTATATTCACTTCAATAACAGAGCATGTTTATATTAGCCATTGAGTGCAAGTGGTACACATCATCATGCTATCAAAAATCCTCAATGTCTGTGTTTCCCAAACTTTTTAGACCATGGAAATCAAAAAATATTAGGCTCTCCAGGTACCACCACTATTGCCGACGTTAAAAATACGGTAGCGTAGGCCGATTCAGCAGCGCTGCTCAGGTAGCCACAAGCTTCACTGTCATCAACTTGACAGCAGTGCTGTTTGAAATATTGTCCTCCTGCCTCACACTTCTCTTACCGATAGTTACCATTTGGAGTCACATTTGTAGTTTGTAACTAATTAAGGAAGACATATGCACAAACCAAGTGCATGAACGTGAATACATAGCAGGCTGAATCAAAAATATTACAAGAAAGACTAAACTTTACCTAAATTATATTCCAGTCTAAATCAAAATTCTGCAGTATTTTGATTTTTATACTGTGTGACTTAACATTGAATGGTTCACTCTATGTTTACTTGACCTAAAGGCAAGGACGACCTTCAAATATGCAGGTGAGTAACAGTTTAAGTGAAGAAGCAGCAGTAGCAGTTATTGTCTAACCTGTATCTATGTTTTCTATACAGCAACATACACTGATGTTCATTGGCTGTGGCTTCATGCACTACTTTGTCATTTTCAATGGAAGCCAGCTGGATGAAGCTACAAACTGACACTCAACACTCGTTATTGCATGATTGGGTGTGACGCACGACACTACCGAGCTTGACTTTGTCCTCAACTTTTAATGGGGAATAATATAAGGAGACATCTGATCACAATCTGTGTGAAAAGACTGAAAAACAAGAGACAATCTGGAGCTTCTGATAAAATACAATAGACCAAAGGGTTGGATATATCCCTCCAAACAGCTGCATAAACAGCCACGCACAGGGCAGCCATACGTTTCAAGTTTCCTGGCTCAACAGTAATTTACAGTATATCTGTCGACGTGGGAAAAGACCCAAACAGAGACAAAAAGCAGCAGTGTGTCAAATGGCTCTAAACAAATACTACAATTTCACACTCGGAGCAGAAAACACTCGTTTTTTCTCTCCTCGCACTATCTGGAACTCAAGGAGATGACAGACCATGAATGGAATTCAATTTCACCTCCCTGTTCATTTTTATCTCTCGTGCACACACGCATGGACATACATCTGAGCTCGCGCACGAACGCACGCTCACGGTAAAGTAATTTGAGCCTGAGAAAGCCTTGCTGAAAAATATGGCATTTAGAAAGGATAAGAACGGAGAAAAACAATTTAGCAAGGCCCCTCTAAGCGGAGCGCGTGTAGTGTGACCTCCGATTAGATATGAAGACAGCTCAGCACTTTTTTTTCGAGGGGCTGCCCTTTAGTTGGAAGATAATTTAATACCTATCAGGATGGCTGTGACACCTCTACTTAGAGGCAGGGTGGGGCTGACACGCATTTGAAAACTTCTCAATAATGTGAAGAGGTTCTGGATATTAAGCGAAGAACTTGAGTACAGCTTGTTCATATGTGCCAACTGTAACATGGACGAAGAAAAGATGGAAGTGGAGGGGTTTAGTGAGGTATTAATGACCTCAGTGATTGGGTGGAGAGGGAGAAGACAGCAAGTTGGAAGAAGATTGTTTTTAAGGAGACTTCAAAGAGATGGCGTGTTTTTATGAGAGGGCGTAGTCGTAGCTCAAAGCTGCACCCAGCAGGACGGCCAGATGATAATGACCATAACAGAACACAACCTATATATAAAACCCGACCGAACTCAAGAATGATGTGTTTGCGTCCTCTTTCTGGCTTTCGTTCGTATTTACAAATTCCACAGTGTATCATCACTTAATTTTCTCATTCTCAGGCTCCCTTGTTTTTGACAGCCTCTATCTGTTCCCATCTCTCCAGCAAACTATGTCATCCCTCCTCCATCTGTGGGGTGTACACTCACGGTCCGTGTGTTCATAAGGCAGCCAGTGGTGCTTGTTGCTGTAGATTTCGAAGCGAGGGTCCAAAGCGTGGCATTGCTCCTCCCGCGGGTCGCTGTAGATGTCCTCGCACTCGTTGGTGTTGCACATCCGGAACTGATATGATGCCCCCAAGCAGTCGCGGCCCCCGTTGGCTGGCCTGAGAGGGGTCGCAGGGCAGAGGACATATGTGTCATTGAAAATGTTTATTTGGTTTCACCTTGAAAATTTGTTGGATTTTATTTGAAAAACTTGAAATGATACAATTAACACGTGTACGAAGGCAGATTGTAAGTATTGGCAATCCCTCACCAACTCAAAACATCTGTATTTGACAATCAACTGCAAGTCATGGTTTGCTTTATGGTTTGTTGATTTCCTGTTCTATCTTGTAGTTATATCCTCTTGTGTCTCGTTGTCACTTTCTACTCGCTGCTCACCTGCGTTTCCAGTGTTCTGTTTCCTTCCTGTGTTCCTGTGCTCCTCCCCAGTCTGATTTCCCCAACACATTTTGGCAACAAAAGGCATGAAAATGAAAATACATGCAAAAACTGAGGACAGACTAGAAAACCACAGGGGAACAAAAAAGCAGGGAACACATGAGGACCAGGGAACAGATACAGGAGCACAGGAGACAGTACTGACGTAAGGGGGAGAACAAATGAACCAACAAAGTGAGGGAACAACATAGGTTTAAAACAAACTAAACTAGTGAGGGAGTGAGGTGGAGAGACACTTGGAACAGGGCAGTGCTAACAAGGCTGATGTGAGACAGGTGTAGGGGGTGGGGAACAGAACACTGGGAACACAGGTAAGCAGGAAGTAAAAAGTGACAACAAGACAAAAGAGGATATAACTAAAAAGGAAATCAACAAACCATAAAACCCAAAGCATGATGCTATATTTCTCTGGAATTGTGTAGTGCATCTATCACTGGTGTGTTTGCGAACAGGAACTGACAAATCCTACATAGTCTGCCTTTAAATATAAAGAACTCATAAACTTTAGAGTCTCAGCTCTATTAACATAATTAACATACTGAAAAATGTCACTTGTTTTTTTAACACATCTACACGCAGTTTCATACCTTGGATTGTCACAGTCGCGTGTGCGAAACTGTACTCCTCCTCCACAGGTGCGAGAGCACTGGCCGAACTCACTCCACGAACCCCAGTTTCCATCTTGCTTTATGATGTCAGGGGTCAACCAGATGCAGTGACCTTTAAAGCAATGCTGCAACAGACCAAGAATAAATATAAAAGTCAGGTGTTGCTAATTTGGATACAGTCAAATTATGTTTATTTCAACTGAATCTAGGTTAGAGAACAACAGTATTTCAATACCTTCCCATTCCCACACATGGTGCCATCAATGGGCGGTCCTTTCTTGGTCTTGCAGAAGAAGGGATTGTCTGGGTGGCTACACCACAGCTGCTTACATGGGTCGAAAGTGCGATACTGCAGGGCACAGAGAAAGACTCCTTACAATTAAAAGCCTTGCCACACAGTGCACACACTGGGTAACAGACTGACCTTCAACAATACAAGTCAACCATCAAAAGACAGCTGGAGTGAGACTAAACATTGAAGATAGGAAATGAAAAATAGAGATGAGAATACAACAATAACCACAAAAGTATTGTACCCCACAATAACAACACCAACCCTGGACTGTGTCACTGCACTGTACACTACGCTCCACTGAGAAACACACAGCCATTCATGCAAACTAAACCAAAGGATGAGAGAGAGAGACAAGACTCTCAGAATGAGACAGCCCGTGGTTTAATTGGAGCACAAGGGAGGTCAGAGGTCAGAGGGCGAAAGGTTAAAAAGGCCAAAAGGTGAGGTCTCATCGACCTCTAAAATGCCCCTAGACACAGGTCAAGGACCAAATTCTCTAATATGAACCATTGATGAGGATACCACCAGAACAACCTGCAGTCCGTTGTCTGAGGGGCCGTGCCCTCCTCCCTCCTTTCCACAGACTTCCCTACCCACCATTACCCCAGGGGACCTTTGCAGGTCAGAGGGCGAGTCACAATCAGTGGCTAGACTGTGGTAGGTAATCACCAATGACATCAGACTGGAGGATCCTAAAAGCTGAAGTGAAACATGGAAAAACAGCCTCTGTTCTGGCTCAGCCATTTCTCCTTGGATGGGAAAGACATCTTTCCAACGTTTCCACTCGTTTATAGTCGTGAGTGTGCCAAAATAATGAGGCTCTTCCTGCCAGCGCTGCCGTGATTTGACACAGATTTGCAGGAAAGGAGTCAGGATATGGTACGGTTCAGCTGTTGAACTGCATCATAACCACCGGACCAGTAGAATCACAATCTCATTAGTTTTTGGGGATTTTTACAGCCACTTTCTCTTGAAATGAGCATTTTAGAATCCTGCAGACTAACGTCCAAAACATGACGATGGGTAGAACAGAGAAACAGTACAAAAGAAAAGTAAGGAGCAACATTACAAACGATTACAACTTCAGAGGACAAATAGAAAAATAAAATCTGAGAAAAACAAATGACGGGCCACATGTCTTCCGGGAGGTGGGATTACCTTACCTGTGTTCCTGACTGGCCCGCCTTTTGTAGCTGAGGGGAATGGGTTTGACAAGAGAATAGAGGGTAATCTAGCAATGTGTGCAAAGCTCCTGAACAAGCCCTTTGTCAATCAAGCAACAGCTTCTCAACAGCGTGCCACAGTGGCTTCACAGTTATAAAGTGGGTGAGAGTGACGGGGAGGAGGTGACTGGCAAGATGCTGAAGCTGGGTGAAGATTGTCTACTGTGTGATGCTTTGTGTTTACAAAAATACTGTTTGCGACACGTTCATGTACAGACACTGTGGTATTGAGCTACGTGTTGTGTTATCATAAATACCGTAATCAATGTTAATAACAGAAAAAAGGAAAAAGCTATGAAAACAATTACCTGCTTTTAAGCAAGATGTCAATCCCACCAGTGGCCGGGAGAGCAAAGCAGAGGACATCAGAAGAATGTGAATAGGTGTGTATGTGTGACGCTTTTATTACAATGAAGCTCAGATACAGATGTCAGTGCTGCGTTCAGTTCACTAGGAAAACCTTCAGGAGGGTCAGGAGGCCCCCATACAAATGTTCCACAGTCAAAGTCAGCAAATTCTGAATTAAATCTACACTGAACTCAAAATGAATCGTCTCAGAAGATGAAGTGATGCTTAGCTCGACTGGTGGCAACCACTGTAGAAGCTGCCTTCACTGCGTTAGCGCGGTCAGTTAGTTAGTGTTAGTAAAACTCTAGCTATGTTAGTGAAGTGACCATCAGACTATGTGGATCTCTTACCGCGGTGCACATTGTGTAGCCCACGCCGAAGTCGAAGCGACACTGTTCATTCATGGAGTAGTGCAAACCAGGAAGCTGCGGCAGCGACGGCCAGTTGTGTTCGAAGGGGTCGTCGCGGAGACAGTCATAGGAACTGTGAGAGGGGTCAGAACAATTTGGCAAACTTTTACTTCCTTCATTTTTTTCCTTCCATTTATTCATGTGATTGGGCAGAATTACAATTAGGGCTGCAACTAACCATTATTGTCAGTCTATGAAATATCACCTAACCATGACACACAATGGGAATGTGTAAATTGAGGTGATGTCGCAAACCAACCCAGAATTTTTTTGCACTTTGCTTCAAGCCAAATCCATTAATAAATTTGTAGTTTTAGATCTAACACACTTAAAGAAAATACATGTAAAGCTCTAATGTATTCAAGTGGATCAGTTTTCCTTCAGAAGCTAACCTGCCTAAAAAGTCCTTACAAGAGATTTAATCGAAAGTCCCCTTAATAACTCGTAACTAACAGCCAGTCACATCAGAGTCTGAGTCTGTGTGTGTCTCTGTGTGTGTGTGTCTCACTTAAGGTAGCGTCCCAGCTCTGCCATGCTACATCTGGACCAGTGAAAGCGGTGGAAGGCAGCTTGCACCAGTGGCGCCATGATGCTGCCCATGTGCACCTCATCGCCGCAGCGGTTCCCCTGACCATCGTGCTCCATCCCCAGCCTGCAGAGAGAGAGAGAGAGGGAGAGAGAGAGAGTGAGGGGAAGTAAAGAGAAAGGAGATGAACCAGTGGCGACAGATTGGGAACATGTGGGAGGAGACGCAGAACAAAGGGACGGGGGTAAAGCGGCAGTTCATTCATGAGATATTGGCTGAGGTGACCAACGGACCAAAACTGTAATAAATCAATAAAGTCTAACAAGCTGCTTTGTTGTCTTTTGCTGTAGCATGAGAGCAGGCTTGAAGACATCGTTATGGCGAAATGCACTTACACGTGTCCGGTCTCGTGTGCCACCACAAAGGCAGAGGAGAAACCATCCTCGTGGTTCAAGGTGCAGCTCCTCACAGGGTGGCACATGCCTGTCACTGGGGCGTAACCTGAGCAAACAGGAAGAGAATCACAGGTGTCAGGATTGATAGACTTATTGATCTGTCGTTTTGAGAAGTTTAGGTCATGCATGTTTCTTTTAGGTTAATTCTTCCAACATAAAACACACACATATCCACACACTGTATGAATTGAGAAGAAGAAAAAAATCATGTATTAACCCGTCCATCCTCAAAATAAATAGATTTTAGTTTAAAAAATTCAAAAATGATCAACAGAACATCATGAAATAACAGTTTCGACATGTTGCAGATATACCTATTGAAGTTAGCATGCTAACCAGCTAAGCCCGAGCCACTTTGTACACCGATAGTAAGCTGAGCTAACTAGCCAATGGCAGCTACATTTCACAGCAGATAGCGGTTACTTTGGTGATATGCTTTTTGCTTGGAGTATGAATTCGACCGGTGGCCAATTCGAACATGGCATAAATTGAATAAATTGAAAAGTTTTTGAGCACATCTTGAAGTCTGTCTCGAAATACTGAAATGCAAATCTGCTTTCTGTATTTGCATTAATTCAATCTAAGTTTTTATCTGTTATGTCTGTACAAAGATATGCACAGTTTATACTTACACACTGACACACACAGTACTTTTTTACACATGTGTCTAATCCTAACCCTAAACTGTCGCCCTCCGCCCCTACATATGCCAATCTCCAACTCCCTCTGTGCTTGTCTGTCCCGTACTGCCTTTAATTGTGGGACTGTGGCTGGCCCTGCTCTGCCTATTGATTTTCTGCTGCTGAAGGCTGAGCCCAAGGGCAGCTGAAGGGCTTCTGGATAGCTAGGCCACTGCCTTTAGAGGCCTCTCCCCTGGGCCCGCCTGTTAGACTGCACTCTGCTGCACAGAAAACCACCAACCACCAAGCCCACAGTGCACTATGCAGCTGTACGAAGGAAGAGGAAGGAGGAGAGGGAGTGCTTTCAGTCTCCACTCATGAGTTTGGATGCATTTACAGTATGCTAAACAGAAAAGGTTACATTCAATATATGTTCACGTCTTTTGGTTACCCTGCATTCCAGTGGGGCCGAACTCCTGCCGCGTGAGGAAGATAGCGTGGTCGTGATACTCAGCGTCCCCCGTGTCCTGCTTCTGCTGCAGGAACGCCCAGCGACACACGTTCTCCAGACTCTGAGAGGGGTTCCCCAGTTCAATCAGACTCATGGACTGGAGAGAGAGAGAGACATAAACACACACAGGGAAAGAGAGAGGAGAGGGTGTAAAGATGATCTGAAAGGACAGGAAACTGAAGATGTCCTGGTACAACAACATCCTATAAAACCCTGTAGGGGGCAGTGTCACAATGGTATATGTTGTCAGCACATCCTGCAAATTGCTGAGGTGTACAACATGTGTGCACGCACACACACACACACGCACACACACACACACACACACACACACACACACACACAAGCACACAGTCCAAACGATCCACTAATGCTGAGGACAATCTTGATGGCTTTAATAATGAACATGAAACTGAGCCGTGTACTAATAGTCAAAAACAAGTCCAATTACAGAGTATCTACTCCTGATGAAATGCATTACACCGACAGTCACACAGACACCCTGATGCCAGCGACTCCTATCACTCACCTTCACCTCTCATTCTCTTCCTCATTAAGAGCTCCCCTCCCCTTCCTCTTCCCTCCTGCACCAGTCATCCCATCTCTCTCTTCCTTTTTTCGCCCTCGCTTTCTACATTTCCTCTCCGTGTTCACACGTGCACAATGCACAGCTGAACCAGAGTGTGTGTTTATGTGTTTGTTTGTGTGAGTGTGCTGCAGAGAAGACATACGGCCTGCCTCTGCACAAACACCCCTCAGACAGAACGCGTTGTGCACGTCGGTGTGTGTGAGCTTTATTGTGTTCATCAGGTTCTTCTGTGTGTCTTTGTGCGTGTGTTACAGTGTGTTTTTATGATCTTTAAAGATGTATTTGTAATGGTGTGTACACGTTGTGTTGGAGTGTGTGTGTGTGTGTGTGTGTGTGCGTGTGTGTGGGAGTGTGTGTATCCAGGCCTCCATTGGGAGAGTAGACATGTAGGGAGGAGAGGAAGCGATAAGGCTACAGCAGCGTGAGTGTATCACAGAGCACCTATCCAGCAATAAAATAATTTGCTGGGTAATCCCTGCCCTCTCTTCTCTCTCTTTATCTCTCCTTTCCCTCTCTTCCATCCGTCCTCCCCTCTTCCCTTCAGCACAGACAAGCAGATAGAGTTACAGGCTACAGAAAAGGATGCTACCCCCCCATCACCATCGTCCGGTCTCTCTGTTTGTGAATGAGGGAGGGCTATCATTGATTGTTTATCTTTGCCTGGACTTCCCATGATTCTGTGCTGCAGCCTACTGGGAGGAAGGCTGATTGCATAACGGCCAGAGTTTCTGTGTGCTTTGGTGCTGAACTGTGAAGGCGTGCGACTTGGAAACACTCCCCTGGGATGCCGCATGCTTTTAGTTCCTCTTTTGCTCAGTCCACTGGAATAACAGGCTCCGGGCATCAGTGTGTGCTGATGTGTGTGTGTGTGTGTGTGCGTGTATTTCTCAGTGTGTTTGTTTATGAGTGTGAGTGGTGTGTGCGTGTGTGTGTGTGTGTATGTGTGTGCGTGCGACTCGGCTGTTCATACAGTAGGTACTTAAAGGGATCGTCTCAGTCGACTTTTCAGGGAGAACTCGTGTCTTGTCGGGTCTTACCTTGCTGTAGCCAAGCATGATAATCCGTACCAGCACCACATTAATCTTTGCTCCCAAAGACTGGTCATGGTAGATCTCATTCACCTGGAGTCACACAGAGAGACACAAGAGGGCATGTCAAGTCTCAGTAGAAGAAATGCAACACACATATTGAATATTAAAAGCCTTATTAATGGTTGATAAAGCTTTTAATAATGCTTTATACATCAGTCATGAAGCAGTAATAAGAATAACTTTCACTTGCCAGGTTGTGATGGTGGCAATTAATTCTCATTCAGTGCTTTCTCGCTGTCTAATCAGCCACTAGGTATGCTGTTAATAAGTTAATAAGTCATACCTAAAAGGTTTATTTATAATAATCCAACAATGTAAATTAAAAGTTAAAAGAACCCTTGACATTTAGCGACTGGCCCTTATTTTCCTTCTGCTGAGAGTTTATGTAGATTTGTACAACTCTCAGTACAGTACAGTGAATATGAAGCAATAACTGGGAGATGCTCAGGTTGGGTTAAGCTTAAAGGCTGGATGAAGATCAAGACTAAAAACACAAGGAACAAGCTCGTCTGGCCCTGTCCAAAGGTACCAAATCCACTATGGCTTATACCTTGTTTGTCTAAGGCCCCAATCACACCGAAACGTGCCGCTACTTCAAAAATGCCTCGAAAGATGTTTTGTGCAATACAGCCTGTGGAGCGGGGCAACCAGGTAATCAAACTAAACCAGCAAGACATTTGTTAATTTTTCAACAGGATGGACCCCTGATTCATTCGCCTACACTGAGAAATGGCTCTGACTTGGTGTTGAATGACATAGATTTTAACTGTCCACAAAGCTCAGTCAGATAAAGGATCACAAGGTTATGTAGACTCGACATATTCAACTAAACCACAACCTCTGCCCTGAACTCTTTCTGCTACTGGGGATGGAGAGGGGGGTCAGCAATTTAACAAGGTGGGTGCATATTGGTCATTTTGCGAACAAAGGGGGTGGCATCCAGCCTCATTGCCCCTCAAATCACCTACTGAGTATAATTAATGGAAAAAGTGACACAACATGCCAAACAGGAGCACGTGGCAGCCTTAACAGAAAAACAATGTTTTTTGCTGCAGGTTTTCTTGGTGTGACGAGCCTATAGCTGTAAGGCTGGGTGGGTGTAGTAACTACCGGGAGTCACTATGCTAAACTAATCTAACCAGCTGATGGCTCTAGTTTCATATTTAACAGACGGACATATCCACTGAAGTTAGCATGCTAGCCAGCTAGCCCTCATCCTGTAAACCTCTTTCTCCCAGCGGTCCAAAGCTCTTCTGCTATCAGTGTAAACACCAACACTTCCCTGGCTAACCGAGCTAGCACGGTTCTCAAGCCTTCTTATATGACTTACAAACCATGAATAAACCCATTCTTTAGATAATATACATAATACGTAATAATATAAAACAATATATGTTAATAGAAAATTGTGAATAGAACAGAAGAGATGACTCTGAAAAAAGAGAGAGAGAAGGGAGGTGAGGAGAGTGAGAGGAACTCAGTTTCCCATGAGCACATGAGCATGGAGAGAGGATGAAGGAAGAAAGGACGAAAGAAAGAAAAAGGAAGGAAAAAGCCTAATGCAAGGCAACAAGGTAGTGTGTGACAAGGGAGATGCAGAGAGCATTATGCTGGTTTAAACACACACACACACACAGATAGAAAGATAGATAGATAGATAGATAGAGAGAGAGAGAGAGAGAGAGAGAGAGAGAGAGAGAGAGAGAGAAAAGGGTAAATTGGCGCAGGAGTTGAGGCCTGCTGTCCTCAGTGGCTGTGTGCAGTGCCTAATGAGGCAAAGGGATGTAAAAACAGACAGCCGTAATGAGATGGCTGATGGACACACTGTGGACAAAGACACACACATAATGTACACCCCCATACACACACACACACACACACACACACACACATGCGTACAGAGATGAAGAACAGGATTGCAGACACACCCCAGCAAGGGAGAAGTAGCGTTGAGGAACGCTACGAAAAGAGACAGAGAGGCAGAGGGAAAGGAGCAGAGAGGGTGAGTGAGAGAAGAGGAAGAGTTTGAACGGGAATGGAAACGGTGCATTAGAAAACGAATGCAGCTTAGAGCTGCGGCTAAGAGAGGAGACGTTTGGAGTAACTTAATGCTCTGTTCCATACGTGGTGTAAAGTCGGAAATTCCAGCATCCCAATAGGAAAAATCCACTGCGGTGATCGTTCGAGTCAGGATCCTAATTGGTTAACCACAAACCATTTGGAATAAACGTTTTGGATTACATCAACGAAAAGGCACAACAGCAGAGTCGTGTTGGATTTTCAGCATTGGCCCTTTGTGTTATCTGTCAAGTAAATGAGCAAATAAATATTCTTAGCTAACTTGCTTATGTAGCCAAATATTACTAAAATTACATAAGCAGTTCCAGTGGAAATAATGGAGACTGTAATTAGCCTGCAAGGATACAGGGACTTTTTGATCTTCAACTGTGAATGGAACAGAAGAAGAACAAGTACCACTTGAATCATAATGCATTATAAGGCAATGCAACCACCAGTGTTGTAGTCAAGACCACCTAAACTGAGAGAAAGTCGTGACCAAGACCAGAGTGTATCAAGGCCAAGGCAAAACCAAGGCAGGGCGAGACCCACACTGCAAGACACTCAAAACATTTGGAACCTGCAAACCAAAGGCAATCCTGAAATTGACCTGAAAGATCAACATTCACAGGAAAAAACACCCACGGGTGAAAAATGAAAATTCATCTCTTTTATTGCCATAGATATTAGAGCCTGACCGATATGTTGGTCGGTCAATATTGTCAGCTGAGATTAAAACTTTTCGGTTTTACAGAACATGATGAAAGAAGTTTAATGTTGTGCACTGAAGCATTTTAGACAAAAAGACAAAAATATTACGTAAGTGAGGTGTACAAAAAATATCAAAAGTAAAGTATGTAAGTCAATTATGCAGAAAAATATATATTTTCTTATTATTTTAGTAACATTTTACCGTTGTAGTTTACCACAGTGGTGATCCATGACAGTGCATCATATTTTAGAAATCGGTTGCATGTTTTGAATGTGAAATCCTAATAAAATAGTAAACTCAGATAAACATGGTGCCGTGAAAAATGTACAAAAAAATACTCAAGTTTCAAGGTTTAGGGGCGACTAAGACTAAATGTTATTCTCTAGTAACATACTTCATTCCTGAAGAGGAAGCGGCAGGGACGAGCTTCAGAGTGAGGGACACGCTCGGCAACCTTCAGTTTTGGATGCTCCTTTTAAAAAAGATTCAGAGCTGCTAAGCAACCACCAAAGAAAACACAGTTCTGTTGTCTTCTCAGTTTAACCCTGTCTGAGACTGTGTGTGTGTGTGTGTGTGTGTGTGTCAGACTGTGTATGTGTGTGTTTGTCTCTGCAGTTTTGAACTCGATCGTCTGTCTGGCTACCTACTGGTATTTCTGTCCCTGTCTCTTATTCTGTTACATTTGTCTCACTCCTTCATTATCTTGGCAGGCTGAAGTAGACGTGAGGAGGTGACACGCAGAGACTCTGCTTGTGTGTGTGTGTGTACATGTACATGTACAACTCATGTTGTGGGGACACACAGTACAAAGTTTCCAAAGTGATATTGTGGGGACTCACCTTACTTTTGGGGACATAAACACATGTATAGCGTAAGTCATTAAGGGTACTTAAAAGTAGTATTGTTAACATTTTCCTGTTATTAATGAATAAATCTGCAAAGTTCGTAGAAAGGTCTCTTTTCCTGAAAAACATAATTATGATTGTGAATTAATTATTTGATAGACTTTGGTGCAAAAGTTTGTTTATCTGTGAAAGAATTTAGGTTTATTAAGTGGTAAAACGGCACTGATATCAGATGGTATTTATGTTTCATCAGCGATCAAGAATCTTGGTAGTTGCCAGTTTTTGGGTGAAAAAATGTCAAAATAAAAGTCCTACAGCGTGCACCCAGGTCGCTAGGTAGTGTTAGCAGTGTTAACATTAGCTAGCTAGCCCTAGTAACTTTAATCTTAGCTAGTGTTAGTAATGTTCATGTTTTTTTCATGTTCAAGGTCAGTTTTAGTTAGAGATTAGTGTTCTGGTTAGGCTACTCTAGGTTGGGGTAGTGTGACTCACCCACACATATTTCCAACTTGCGTCTATTGCATTAACGGCGAAAGATGTCACATCTATGTGGACATTTTTGTTTGAAACAGTCATTCCCAACCCACATATAGACCCAGCAGTATAGCCTGTCATCGGGTGCCTGTTTCTGGCATTCAGGCATGTTTGTTTTTTCACAATGGAAAACAAACAAACAAACAAACAAACAAACACACAAACAAAAAACAACCTCTGAGCCAGCAACCTACATGCTTAAAATGGCAGTTACCTTAACAATAACCTGCTCATTAAGTGTACAAACCAAAACAAGCTGGCCACTGTTACCTTTTTCTTTTGCATGGATTTAGCCTTTTCAGCTCCGGGTGTCGCCTTCCCCAAACACAAACAAACATTATACTGCTGAGGCATCCTAGCTGCATCCTGGGTTTTGCCCCACCCAAGATGATTGTGATTGGTTTACAGACACAATGAGACATTTTAGAATGAGAACTGGTTCAGTTAGACTTTTATCCGCTGCTTACAAAAAGGAACTAGAACTGATAAAACAAGGTAGTTATGCGCTATTCTTCATCCATCTGACCTATTTTTATCCGGTGGTTTGGTGTTTCCCATGTGTGCCACCTACCAACCTTGACCTGAACCTGGCACAGGGAACATTATTTGACTGAGGAAAAGACTTCATCACAACATGTATTTTATATCGCATCAATGATGGAATAAAAATTGTGATTAAAAGTTTGCATTGGCCTCAGAAGATGTTTTCAGATTGGGCCACGTCATGCTGAAGTTGGAGGAAAGGCTGGACTGGGTTTGTGCTTATGATGGTTCTGGCAAGTGCAAGTGCAGAAAATGAATGTAAGTCAAAGTAATGTCCTCTGAAGTGGCGTAAGCACGACTGTGTGCGTGTAGCTATGTTTGTTTGTCTGAGATGACATGGACACTCTGGTGGGTCAGTTCACACTTGGCCTGGCCCGGTCTGTTTCCTTGACAACTGTTAGGCCAATTAGGGGCAGTTGACTTCCAGGTGACCCCGACAATACAAGTTCCACTCTAATGAGACACACACACACACACACACACATGCAGAGAGACAGCATGATGTCCTTTCCAGTCCCAGCTTTAGCTTCATGTGTCTTCATGCGCATTAACACTCGCAGACAGCCGGACGCTTCACACACAGATCCTGTACACTGGAGGACAGATACAGCACAACAATTCATATTCCAAACACACCCACATACTCTCTGAAATACACACAAAAACACTCAAACACACACACACACTCACAACAGACACACACACGCAGTTTCTTGTTAACAACTGTACTGGCATGTCTCTCATTACCCTGAATTTGCACTGGATACGTGTCCACTACATTACGGCTCCGATCCAGTTTTGCTTTGCCATCAAGTAATCCCCACCGATTGCGTTTTGAGTCCGCCACGGCGCAGTACGGTAGACAGCTGGTGTGGCGAGGCCGAGTATTTCCCGCAATAATCACATGATCACTCGCGACCGCAGTTATAGGTATGTGTCATAAAAACAACAGCAGGAAGTGTTCCCGACCGAAGGATTAGCAGAAGAGCTTGTGTTTGTCTCTTTTTTGAGATTTGTGTGCTGGCGTCAACACGGAGTGTTTTATTTTGAAAAGAAACCGGATGCTATATTGTTGTTTCTGTGCTTGACTTCCTGTCTGCTTGGTGCTAAATTCAGCTGAATTGCTGCGTCGTGCTCCGGCATCCGCCAGAAATTGAAGTCCTGCGTATTGTCCTCCTGTTCTGGAGGGCTTCGGACTGCCGGACCTGACCTTGTGGAAATTAACACAGACTAAAGTGAAACCTATCAGCTCTGCTGGCGTGGCGGAGATGTAACGCAGCAGACACGTATCCAGTGGAAATTAGGGGTTAATGATGTGGGCTGGGCTCTGATGTTCTGAAGTGCGATGCCAGGTGTCATTACTTACTGCCCAGGCTACAGGTCACCTAGATTTGTCTGTATGCAGTAACTAATGCAGGCCTAGAGGTCAGCGAGGCACAAAATCATTACGATCAGATAAATAATGCAGCCGGGGCCTGTCACTTAGCTCTGCAAGAGGGAGGATGAAATGAAGAGAGAAGGTGGGAGAACATCAACAGAGGAGAAGCGAGAAGCGATATCACGGGCGCAGTAATCAGTAAACGCATGAATTATATGCTTAATCAGGAGGTTTGACTTATAATCAATTTGTTTGTGCGCATCATAATTGGAAATATAGACTTGTTTTAATCGTGTTTACAAACAAAACTCATGTTAATCAACCTTTAGGGGACCAGAAAACATTAATAAGTTTACATGCATTTACATCCCGTCACTCAGATGTTGTGTAAGAGATTTAAATTTGAATCTGAGGCATTAAAAAGGAGGGCACAGGGTTGTTAACTGCAGCATAAGCAAAGGAAACGGGTATGTGAGAATAAGGCAGGGACAGTTCGCTGCATTTAGTATTACAATGTTATCTCTCTCTCTCTCTCTCTCTCTCTATATATATATATATATATATACACACATATATTCAAATGGCATTTCAGCGTAGGAATGTGCCTGTTTCCGTCTGGACTGACTGAGGAATGCATGGTAGTAAAACACTCTTAAAGGCTTAAAATACATTCAAGATAACTGTCACAATATGAATATTTTCATACGCTGAGCTCACGTGTTTTAATCAACTCAGCATTGGAGAGTGGGCTCCACTTAATAGGCAATTAAAATTTGTCGGGAAACAATTTGAAAATATGCAATAAAAACACTCACAGCTGCCGATGAGACAGAACTGAGTCATCAAATAAAATCTGGCTCGAGTGCGACATAAATTAGATAAGACTTTGGACAGCTCCACGTCTCCTTGTCAACACACATGGGAATATTTGAAAACTGAGACCCAGAGTTTGAGCTCTCAGCCTGACAGTGCTCCTTACATATCTGTGACACTTCCAGCTAACAAGGTGTCTATTATTACCTGGACTACCTCTGCTTTCCCAGCTCTTTCCTACCACTTATTAATGTGACTTTTCTCTGCCTGCACGAGCTTTGGTAAAGACAAGGCTGAGCGATCTGCACCACTTCCAGACAGCCCTCGCCAAAATGATGCTTATCACGTAATGAAGGGATAAAGGTGCAGACAAAATGCACTTCAGTGTACCAATATGCATCATTAAAATTAAACATGCACACACACACACACACACACACACACACACACAAACCTCCCTCATCAGCACCGACCATCCACATCCATGGAGCGCGTGATTAACACTTTGCAGCACCTCTCTAAAGGTCTCCATTAATAGGTGAGACAGACAGATCGCTGTTGGCCACTGAATCTATCACCGCGATGTTCGCCACAGGAAGATTACTGCGCCACGGCCTCCACTTACCATTTGGCACGCTGCGTAATTTTACAGGCTTTAACACAACACTGTTTTTAAAAAGCTGGTATCAGACCACTCTGTCAACCGGGGTCCAGGCCGAACACAATGCAGAAAGCCGACTACTTTTTTCTCTCTTTTCCCAACTTAAACTGTATTTTGCTTATTCTTTTCCAGCTGTCGTTTCAATTTCTTTTCATCCCTCTTTACCCTGACAAGCCAACACACACACCCATCTCAGAAGACATTTAGTGTCAAACACTTTAAAAGTTCATTTGCAGCAACAGATATCTCCGTTTTGATTTATAATCTTTTCAACTGTTGTCGGTTCATTCATTTATGGATTTTGTCTGTTTTTCATTAAACAAAGGTTCAATCCCATTTTTAATTTTAGCCCAATCCCTTCTTGTCGAGTGACACCTTTCCCCTAAAAACAGTAACAAGTGGTTGTGGTTGAAATCCCCCCTGGAACCCTTCGAGATTCTCATATGACATCAGCTTTTGGCGATGCTGTCTTCAGCTGTAGTAAATTGAACACTGTGGTAACCCTGGTATCTTCACAGTGACGTTTGCCATTTACCTGATGGCAATAGAAGAATGGATGCTCACAATTCATCCACGACCTCACGCTATCAATCAAGCCATCCATAAAAATGAACACTGCTTCCTTAAGCGGCCACTAGTAGGCTAACATTAGCAGCCTGACCCATATCTGTGGGTGTTTCGTGATCTGCCACGACTACAGGTCAGTTTCCTCTTAAGTTCAGACTAAACAAAAATGCTTTATGGAAAAATAATGGCGACCGTTCAAAGGAGCAAACACTGACTGTTGTTCGGAAACAGGACACAAACAATGGTAACCTGCGTCGAAGTTACATTCCTTGCTTAAATAAACAGCCTCACTCTAAACAGACTCTCACTGCATACTGTTTGAGTGAGATCACTGGTTACGTGGTCACCGAGCTCAACTTTTTCTTCTGCCAAAAAGGTGAAGGTGAAGACTCCGGCTGTCCTTAATCCATCCGTGTCCTCAGATTTCTTTAATATCTCCGAAGTCATAAAAGAAATCCTCATTTTATGATTTTTGTGTTGATTGAGAGAGAGCGAGAGAGAGGAAGAAAGGAGGATGGATTAGAAAAAGTTTTTGTCCATCTTTTCCCACTTTTGTACCAGTTTGCAGAAAAACTTGAACGGGGCTTTTACATTCACCTGTCATGTTCTCTCTCCATCGTCGACAAAAGGTCTCTGGTTTATTTGTGTGTCTGTGCATACATTTGCATGCACATTCACCCCCCCATTGTTATATTTCGAATGTTTATTGAATAAATAAGCTTTGAAGCAATTGAACAAAAGTGCAACGTGGGCCAGGGAGGTAAACACATGGGAAAGGAGTGGGAAGCAGA
>OMLP01013647.1:28289-40621 GCA_900302685.1 Spondyliosoma cantharus
AAAAAATCGCAGTGCCTTGAAAACTGCGAAACGAGACAATGCGGGGACATTGCATAACGCGGGGGCCACAGCTGTATGGTAAGTGGAAGGAAGGAGGTAGACATAAGTCAAAGTGACAACGGCAGAGTGGGAGACAAGAAGAGACTGAACCGAAAAAAAGGGTTGGTAGGAGCCCACCGAGGTGGCGAGCCCTCAAACCTCTCACCGCACCTCTGTCCTTGCATACACTCTCCTGGAACACTATTCCTTCTCTCGCTTCAGCTGTTTTTGTGCAAGCTTTTTTTTTTCTTTTTCTGGGTGGAAGGAACGAGGTGCAAGAGAGATTGAGGGAGGCGGTGAGGGAGGTGAGAGGTAGAGCTGAGGGGTGTGATGGATGAGAGAGAGGGATGAGAAGGGACCAGAAGGACCTTGGGTGTTGTGAGTTCCGCTTCGAGCCATCGCGGTGATGGAGAATATCTGCTCTCCTGTAGATGCATCTGAGTCTGGCTGTGTGACTGCGGGCGAGGCGTCGGGGGCATGCCGCCACGTTCCTCCCGGCTTACATTAGCCTTCCGAAAACCTAACTGTTATCAGTCTCGACCTATAGGTAGGGGATTGATCGTGCCGGCGTTTCTTTCCCTTCTTTCTTCTTACTCCCACACCTCTTACCCGCATGCACGCGCACAAACACACCAAACACACCCCTCCTACCTGAAAATTTTTCTTTCCTTTCCCTACCCAGTCTCCATCCTCATTTACATTTCCACACAACCGGCCGTATCCCTATATACTCCACACACACACACACACCGTCCTCTCTCTCAGTTTTCTCATTCAGGTGGGGTATAGAGCGCGGCCTTATTAGGAGACAAAGGTTCTTTGTCTTTCAACCTTTGCAAAATGTCAAGAATGTCTGGTTGCCCGCTGAATACAAGGCGGGGGGAAGAGGGGCGGGGTCCGAGAGAGTAAGGAGACACTATGAGCCACAACAAGATAGAGAGAGAGAGAGAGAGAGGGAGAGGGAGAATGGGGATGATGATTCAGGTCAAGCCACATCTTACTACCGAGCGGCGGACTTTGGTTTAAGGTGACTGTTTGGCAGTCAGGTGTGGCACATCGCTCTGCTCAGCATTCAGGAGCTCGACTGCATAATGACTGGTTTTGACCTTAGGGTGGTCGCTCTGGCCATCAAGGCGGGCGTGCACATAGGTGCTGACTTGGTTTGCATCTTACTGTATGAATCTGCCAGGGAGCTCCAACACAGCAAAAAAAAAAGAAAACAACACTTATTTGTTACACAGAGCCTGGTTCACATTGACACACATGTAACCACATGTTAACACATTTCTTGAACAGGGTTGGTTGGCCGGTACTCTTCCATAGGAGCAGGTGACACGAATAAAAGAATAGCGGACACAGACAATAAACAAGGCAGAGGCTCAATTTACAGCAAGTTCGCACTACAGATTTTAGCTCTGATCTTGCCTTAGCTGACGTTTCATGTTCTCCAGTGAATGACGATCAGTATCTGCGAACGGTTGGAAGACGGGATCCAGGAGCTCGGGTCACAGACGTCCGCTGTATATCTAGCAGGCTAACTGAGTCACAGACGGGGCTGATGGGAACGCGCTACAGCCAGTGCGAGCGCAATAATAGCTCACAGACTCCATCAGAATACACACACTCAGGCCGTTCTGTATTTGGAACCGTGTCATCCTTGCTGAACCACAGATCTGAATCCATTCTGCTGCACATATTCCTCCAGAAAGTTGTGGATCACAAACCGCACAGGGATCTGACACCTTTGAAAGTCGTGTAATTGGGCAACACGTTGGGAACTCTGGCTCTCTCCTGCTTTTATTTACACACTATCTCCTTCACTTTTGGTGCGTACATCCCGTGCGATACTCTGAATGACGGGAGAGACCACCCAAGGGCACTTTTAAGGCCAGCTAGAAACTCTTTTGCCTTCTGAGGTCAGAAGACATGTGCAAAGTAATTATTTTCAAACCACGGTAATGATTAAGTCTCACATGACTTTAAAGCAACATTGTGTGAACTTTTTACCCTAAAATCATAATTCATCAATCGTGAATGGAGTCTCTGTCTCAGCCACTCCGCCCCCCATCACTTGTATCTGCACTACGTACCTTCAGTGAGAGGGTCGGACACACCTGGGATTTGTATTTAAAAACGGTGGGGGGGCGCCAAATCAGACAAAATGCCAATTTCTACATCATGTTGCTTTAAAGTAAACGTTATTAAGTCTCTGACTTTTTCTTAGGAATATGAGGATGGTTGTTTTCTATTTTGTTGCTACCTGTTGAAACAAAACTGCAATCCTTGCAAAACTGCCTTGCAGTCTGAAATTGTGATGTCACAGTGCATTTAATCTCTGACCTTCTGGATATCAGATGTCATAATTCCTTTTGTCACAATTATCGAATGAACTGTTGATTTATGGCCGAAAATGTGCTTTGTGAAGTCAAAGTGAACTTGACCTTTGACCAAGAAAATCTAATCAGTTCATCCGTCAGTCCAAGTGGATGTTTGTGCCAAATTTGAAGAAATCCCCTTGAGGCCTTGTTGAGATGAGAATGGGAGTGACGGACGGACAGACAGGCAGACAGACAGACAGACATCGCCTCCAGCCACAGCTATCGTCAGTCACATGCTAACAGAAGTAAATCGCATGTGAAAATGGAAATGTCTTTTTATGGAAATTGAAATTCATATGAGAGATGTGAGATGTGAAATTTTCACATGGGAAGTTTCATTAGAAATCTCCAGGTTGGTTTCCTTCTAGCATAAAAAAAACAAAAACATCCCCTATTATGAAATAGTAATATAAGTATTATATTAACGCATGAGAATTGTATACTCGAGTGACTTTGAGGGTGTCTGCCTACACACAGTCTTCCCCTGAGGAGCGATTCAAATCTTTCGTTGAGTATTTGGGTTATTTTTCTCACACGGTGCTCGCTCAGGAGTGGCAGCAGGAGGGGGAGACGGTGTGTGGACGGTGATCTCATTAGTGCTCACCTGAGTTCAAGGCTGTCCGTCCACGGGGAGGCACAGTTATCCGGACATACACACACACACACACACACACACACACACACACACACACACGTGAACTAATTTACTTACAGACACGTCCTGGTCACATAGCTCAGGGCATGGACATTTTGTCTCCCCGGTGACAGCTTTATGGGCTGTCATGGTGATGAGTGGCTCGGACGGCGGACTGTTAGCGGCGGGCAGGTAGCAACACGCCGCACTGTCCCACACAATGTCCCTGCACTGACTGCTCATTATTTCTAAGCTGCCATATGACAGCTGTAAAGGCTACGGAGTGTGGAGCACATAGTGAACTACGCTTCCCATAATCATACTGCCGTTAATTATTTAGATTGGCAATCAGCAATCTAATTTTACATGGACAGCTCCCTGAAGACCGTAATAATTATTCATACATCAAGCACTGAACTTTGCCCATTTATTAATAACTGCTTTAGGTTAGGCCTGTTTATTTTTAACTGTGATTTCTATAATGCTGATGAGATGTTTTGAGTAGTCCAGCCTCAGCTGTGAGTTTCATGTCCAAAGATCCATAATACTTAGACCGATGCATTATATCATTCTCGGCTCCCAGAAGAGGAGTATGGGACCATTTTTAATATTGCATGAAGGAGCCTTTATAATCAGCAGGCGAGAGGGCCACCTATCCTCTGCTCGGTGTGGATTTCTGATGGTTCCGGTAGACAAGACAACCTTTCGCTGTCCCCTCTTACATAACTGTCTGTCTGTCTGAGACACACCGGGCTGTCGACTGCTGGGGGAGGCGTTGTGGCGCAAACCGATTCCCCTGCCGAGCCGCAGTTTCATTAGTCGAGTCGAGCCAGAACTTCATAAAGTCTCCGACATATGCAGAAAATACCTACACATTCATAACGCGGGGCCACCAAATGAAATAAGCTCTGCTGTGGTTTGACAGAATTCACACTCATGATTGCACATGTTGTCACAAATGAGCCTACATTGAGTGGCGGTATTTTCTCAGCGAGTGCCTCTCGTCGCGTCGATAATTACAGCGCAGAAGAACAGCCCATGTAAACATCGCAAACACGTCTCAAAACACAGTAATTCAATCATTGCCATCCGCCGAGGCAATATTGTTGGCAAAGATCAATCATGTCCCCAAACTCTCTCTCTCTCTCTCGCTCGCTCTCTCTCTCCACTCTGTGGTTGGATTTCCAGAGCTTGATGTAAACTGGAGCGCCTTAGTGTCCAATAAGACAGCAAAGCCAGGCTGATATAGGGCTTACTGCAGGTCTCATCCAGTCTGAAGCTGACCTGTCTCAGTGCCTGCCTGTCTGTCCTCTCCTTTCTTTGTGTGTCTACATCTGCCTCAGAAAGCCAGACATTTATAAAGGTCTCTTATGAAATCAAAAAAATATGAAAACATCTCCAGCCATGACAGGCCAGCAGGAAAAAACAAACACGTAGCAGCCAGCAGTATGCAGACTACGGCGTGCGAAGACGAGGCGCATTCTTCATCTGCATCTCTTATCGAGCTCCGCTGCCTGTCTACTTTAAGAAAACTTGTGCGGCGACAGATCAATCTCGCTGCGTAACGGTGGCTGCATCAAGAGGGAGATAAAGAGAGAGAGGCTGACAGCAAAGTGCAAGGTCCGACTCCCAGAGCGCCCATAAATCTCTGCAGGGACAGCCTCCCGCTGGCTTGAAGGGTTTGTGGCCCCCTCGGCACCTCTGTCCCCAACTCTGCAGCCCCTCTCTGCCTGTCACCTCGGCCCTTCTGTAACCACCTCCTCTAATCTCACAGTATATATCAAGCCTGTCTCCCGAAAGTTATGTTCATACAACTCATTCTCGTCAGCAAATATGTTCTGGAGTAAGCGTAGTGATGCCTGGATTATGTTTCCATTGACAGAAAGAGCACATGCAAAATGTTCCCATGGACAACATTCGATTCTGCAACTAAAACAAACAAGGAACTTTTAATGTTATGTTGGGTCAACTTTTTTGGTAAACTCTTCGCACCCTGTGCCTCTTCACAGTTTTAACCGTGAGTGCTACAATATGTATTCGAGGACAGCTGTTATGAATAAAAGGTTTTAGGCAATTTCGATTGAGTAGGGAGATGCCTTTTTTCCACTTTTTTGATTTTCACCAAGGCGATCAATGATTTATTTGGCCACTTGGGGGCAGCGCAACAAAGGGTTTCCTATTCTGTGTGTATAAAAGTTACACATGCAGACTGGGAGGACAGTTTTATTCCGTCTCTGATTCGCTGGTGGAGGTAGTTACACAGGCAAATTGATGTCCGTGTCAAAGGGTCTGCAGGGCCGGACAAGGGTGTGACATTGCGCTGAGCCTTCGTTGCGGCGCTATTGCGGAATCTCTGTGTAAACGGACAGTTATCACTTCAGAGGGACTGAGTGGCAACTAGCGGTGAGGTTGCAGATTGCAACCAAATAAATACCCCTCACCTCACTAAAAACAAAAAAAAAACCCTGTGAGAGCCAGTGTTTGTTTTTTTTTCTGTTTTGGGCTACTGTAGAAACATGAAGGGTAAGCATGGCAGACTCCGCCACGCCCTCTTTCAAATGAAAAACGGCTCTTTCTAAAGTTACAAAGGTGATTATACATCGATGAACTAAAACATAAATATGAATATTATATTCATTTGTGCCAAAAAGTCACCCTGAATCCTAGACACTGGTGCTATAAAAAGACTTTTAAATTAGTATTCATTGGAAGAACGTAACGGCCAAATTGCACCAGATCCGTGTTCAGTCCGCCACCGCACTGCCACGGCAGCGTAACTGATACGTTTCACTCTGGTTTATGCTTATACTTCCACTGGCTTCGCTGCATTGCGTATCTACCTCATTGCAGTTCCCGCAACAGATACGCATGCATGGCTTCTAATATTGTTGGATGCCGGAGCACGGCGCATCAATTCAGCCGAATTCAGCACAGAGCTAATCGAGTGAGACAGGAAGTCAGATACCGAAACAACATTAAAACATCCGTTTGCTTTTCAGTAAAACAGTCTGTGTTGACGGCAGCAAAAATTGACACTGACGCTAACCATTTGTCTCTTTGTTGTTGTGTTTATAACACATACATGTATAATTGTGATCGCAAGTGATTCTGTAATTACTGTTGGAACCCCGCGGTGTCGCCACTCTGAAGTCTTTCTGCAGTGCTGCACTCAAAACGGAGCCATTAGGCGCTGATGGATGAGGGAGCATGGAGCAAAAAAAGTTCCTCATCACACATGCGATCAGTGGAATTCTGGAGTAAGTCTAATCTTCACTCTCCTTAAAGCTAAGATGTTCCACTATGTTTTGCAGTTACTCGCTAACCTTGCCTATCTGCTGTTTGGTGCCCAGGCAGGTAGTGCGCAGTGGATGGTGAATGTTTTTTCTGCTGAAAACATCTGCCTGCTGTGGCTGACAACAAAAAACGAAACAGTAGAGTTGTGGCCCAGAAAACCAAAACAATCGGCTCATTGCTGGAAAAACACTCCATAGAACTGAGAGGAGCCGCAGAGTTGGATGCTACTTCTATGATGGTTCAAATTCATATTTTGGAAAACTGTATTTGGCAAAGCAAAATCAAATTTTGAGAAGCAGGGTTGTTGACATCCATACCTGCTTTTACCTCTTGTTTCAGCTGCTGTCTTTCCTCTGCGAGTCTATGACCTCAAGCTCATCAAAATTGTGCTAACTGGCTCATCAGGCAGCATACGGGAGGACAAATGCGTTCCTGATTGGCTATGAGATGGACTGCATGCTTCCAATTCTTTTGCTGTACTGAGATCTTACGTAACACAAAAAAAACTCCAAAACAAAAACAAATAAAGAAACTCTGCTCCCCACTCCTCCTGTCCTCCTTTCTCCTATCCTCATTTCTCCTTCCTTCACCCACAGCCACAGGAAATGTCCTGTCCTGTCCTGTCCTGTCCTGTCCTGTCCTGTCCTGTCCTGGCCCGGCTGTGAAGTACTCAAAGAACAGCCAGCACCAGCCACCTGGGACACCCGGCACCACAGTTATTATGACAGGCCAGCCAGCCAAACATCTGTCAACCTGAGCACTGTAGGGATGGAGGGTGTGGAGTAGGCGATGTGGGAGGACGGGGGGAAGGAACAAGACAGACAGAGGCGCAGAAGGGAAAATAATAATAACGAGAAGGTTGAATTCTACATTCGAGGGCAGCGTCTTTATTTTCTTTTTTAATAAGCATCATTTGGCAGTGCCTGAAATCAGCTGGTTAGTAAAAATGTGGTGACGATCAAACAGACTATTAAACACACTGTATACAGGAGTCATGTCATGCTATAATGTACCTTGGCAAAGTGCAAATGTCAACGTCTTGGTGCCAGAAACAGAAATTTCAACCGTCTACAGCCGCTCCTTCCCTTTGAGTTTATTTATCTGCCTCCCTGAGTCTTTCTGTGTCCCGTTAACACCTGGATGCTTTGACAAGACAACCGCAGGTGGAGCAGTAAATACTCGCCCCGCAGGCAAAGCAGGTGGGAACAGCCAAGTAACAAAAGCTGCCACAACAGCTCACCTGTGTGGATGGCCGACATAAATACCAAGCGACCAAAAAGGCTACAGGTGTCTCTGCCTATGAGCAAAACGACCACCTGTGAGTATCCGTTCTCTCTTTACGTTCCTCTCCTCTCCCGCTTCCTTCCTCTCCTCTTTTATTCATTAAATGTTCCTTTCAGAGTGCTTTTGAAAGGGCAGATATGTGGAGTAAGAGTGGGTGAAGGAAGGAGAAAGTCTATCTAAAGGTGTGAGACAATATGTATGCAAATGTTCTCTCCACTGAGTCCCGGCAAGCCCGCCATAAGGCGGCAGGAAGAGGATTTATCATCCAATATCGCCTCATCATAAATGATAATGATGAACACATAAGCCAGGCTGCAACATACACCATATCAACCCAGCTACATAAACAGGGTAGTAAATCAGCAGAGATATTGTAGCGCTTTTACACAATTAAGGAATGGAGCGTTTGAATGCACCAAAAGAGTTGGGCATGGGGCGGCGAATAAAAATAAAAGTGTTTCGGTATTTAAAAACTGGCATGCTCTCACACCACGAGTTATTACTGTCGAGTCGGCCCACAAACGCACAGACGGAGTTCCTTTTCAATTGCACAGCGCTGGAGCCAGACGGGAGAGAATTATTAAGGCACTACAGTGTATCGGTGTTACTAAATTGGCGGTGTTTCATAACAAAGTCTTTCAGAGCAGTTATCAATTAGAAACAATTAAAAGAGCCATTCATCATTCCCCACAAAGCCGGGCTCCGTACAGGGAGCGGCGCTGACAGAGGGAGCTGATAAAGTGTAATCAAAACCATAATCAGCGAGCGCTCTTTAAACAGAGGCTAATGTTGACGGAGCTGAGGTTTGTTTATGTGGAGATCACACCTCCAGCTAAGCTCCGCCGGACGGAGCGCCGCACACGTCTGTCAGCAAAAAAAAACACGGCCTCTGAAGCAAAAGCTGTGCCAAAAAAAAGTGACAACAGCGGAGAAGAACCTGACAACAACAGGTTTAACGTCACGCCGGAGGAATCACACCAACGAATCCACACTTTGGCCCATATTTGCCAACCCTCCCTTTTTTCCTGGGAGACTCCCACTTCTATCACAGAATCACAATTCTCCTGTGATTCTCCCAACTTGTGACATAGTATTGTTACATATTCATATTTCCCCCCTTCACCGCAACCTTTTTCTACCACCGTAAAACCTCTAGTCTACCATTTACATTTACATTTTGGGCATTTAGCAGATGCTTTTGACCAAAGCGACTTACAGTGATTCACACGTTCATACACTGATGGCGGTGGCTGCCATGCAAGGCGCCAACCAGCACATCAGGAGCAGTTTGGCGTTCAGTACCTTGCCCAAGGACAATTTGACATGCAGACCAGGGGAATGGAACCAGTGACCTTCTGATAACAACACACTGGCTCTACCCCTGAGCGACAGCCGCCTCCAGCCCCTACCACTGGGCCGCGTCCTACTGAGTGACCCTGGAGGACCCTAATCCCAAAAAGAAGAATTCCAGTTTATAATGTATGGTTTCAAAGGAAGAGGGAATGCATTTTGTGACCCACGTGATCGATTTTGCTGTCGATCCTGAAGGTCGCGCCGGTGTCAGTCACCATAGCGACGCTGACAGGCAGTGGCGACTCTCTAAAAATGAATGAATGAATGAAAACTACAGAGATTTATGCAAGTTCTCGCATAAGAGACAATTTACTCAGCTATTACTATTTTGTTACTTTATTCTTTGAAAGTCAAAATGTCACTGAAACCAGTCAAAGTTGGCAAGTACATTTAGGCCCTTGGCGATCCTCAGTGTGGCACGTGCTCGTCGTCGATCTGTCTGCGGTCTTGTTTGATTGACATTTACGGTAGTTTCCTGCACAACTTCTTTCCTGGAAAACCCTCGACACAACTTTCCATATTAATGTCCACATTATCACTGCCTCGGTAACAGAGGGAGATAGGATCTTAATGCAAAGATGCACTGGGGGAAACCAAACCCTATTCCGTACACAAAGTATCTCTGCACAGCCAACTTCCGTTCAGTACCCCAGAGGCGATCGTGATGGCACGGGGTGATGCTACAACTCCCCCCACCACCACCACCTTCCAAGCATATGGCTAATCAATGCAGCCTCTTCCGTGCAAAGGTAACTTTATACTTGAGTGGGGAGGACAGGGGAGCTACCAGCGCGGCCTCCCTATCTCTCCATCCTAATGAAGCTCCCAGGTAATCAAATCACTGTACACACAGGCAGATGGCCAATAAGGGAACAACCACCAGGGCTCTTTGATGGGATCACAGCAAAGTTTTTTAACTTGCCAATGAGTCATTTCTCCTCTCCCTGCATCTACTTACCGTTAACCAAAACTGACTGAACATGTGGCTACAGGACTTTGAAATGCTCATTTATTTGCGCTTGCCTCTTGGAGCACTTTCACTGATAAATGTTACACAGAAACGCTTGTTTATCTCTTTTGAATACTGCTATAGATGCATTTTATATTTCTGGGTCTGGGTTCTGAGTTGTCCTGTTCGCTCCCTGCTACGTCAAGTCACAATGTCTGCTGATAAACACTTATATGAATCTAATTTGTGTAGGTACAGTAAAGAAACAAGTGCTCTGATGCTACCTGATATTGGTTATTTTATTCAGAAAGCAAAAGGACGTGCAAAGTACAGTACGGACAGACGCATGACAAGGTAGAGAAGAAAACAACTTTGATGTCACTCACATCACAAATACGCCAAGTCACTGTCTGAAGTTCCTGTTACCAAAGGAACCACGGGCGTAGACAACATGAGGTGAGTGGCAGCCGAAACGCTTTCAAGGCTTGGATGGGCATGACAGTGTCTGTGTTGCATCGCTGCTACAAAAGATTAGCATCTACGTTGAAGAACAATCTGGATCTAGATTAACAGTCAAAGAAAAACTGTGTCGTTAAACAACTTCAGGAGTGTTAAGTTACATAAAAAGTAACACAAAGGGAAGTGAGGTCACTATCATACATTCTTATTTGCGCCTCTAACTGATGCCACCAAAGCGGCGGCTGCTGAGCAACATCAAAGTGCTTCGAGCAATTTACCAGAAAACTGAAATATTTCACACACAATGTTGACACATTTACAACCAATTTACAACAGCATGACCTTTTTTTTCCAGAGCAACACTCAATATGTGGCCATGATTTAGTTATGATAGTGGTTTAAATGAAAACCTTCACATTTGATTGTATCACTGAAACATGGAAATGGCTTTGCAAAAATCCCTCGATACAAAGCTTAGCAGACCGTGGCCTCCACATCTCCCTGACAGAGGATGTTTAAGATATTAACACATTAGAGGAGGCCTCAAACACACTCTTTGGAAAGGTAAACATGTTTTCACAACTAATATCCAAAGAAAATACTGCCTATGCTAGTTTCTCTGCTAGCTACACACCAAGAGATATCTTTAAGGACACCTGGAAACATTTCAATCCATTTTTGTGGTGACCTAAACCGGCTGTCTTTCAAGGGACCATCTCCATCTTCGATCGTGGTGACCAAAACAGGTAGTTTAGCGAACCGAGTGGCTTTGTGCCGAAGCCCAAAAGGAGTATAAGCACAGCATTGTGACGAAATTTAAAGCTGCAGCATAAAGAAATGTTCATTTTGAACTTGTCTTTGGTTTTGAAACATACTTCACTAACTTTAATTCTGGCACTTTGATCATTTCCAGGGTTGTATGCAGACCATAGCCTGTGGCTCCTTCCAACACAGTGCTCACTCAATACACACAGTTATCACGCTGATCCATGGAGGACTGTTAGAGATAAGAGTTTAAAGTTGATTCCGTAACTATGTAGTGTGGACAGAGGTAAACTATGATCTGCTTTGTAACGGGATGAAGCTCATACTTACACTAATCCCATTCATAGCAATAATCCCCTCCATATTATAGGATTCACCATCAGCTAATTACCTTTCAATCAATGTGTTAACAATGACTCAATGAGAGAAAACTTGGCATTATCATAGGACGGCTGTTGGCAGCAATGCCGGCGACAGGCTCAGGGGGGAGAAACAGGCTGCTGTATGTCCTCCGGCTAGATTTAATAAAGAGAAGGTTATTATAAAGGAATATTTTTTCCCGCTCTCCCAATCTAGGAACTGGCAGTAAGACCTGTCTCATTCTCCTCGCTCTGCAGAGCAAGTAATACCCACTAATCCCAGACACAGAGAGAGGCTGTGGGGATGAGAGAGAGACACTGGGAGAGAGAGAGAGAGAGAGACAAAAAGAGGGAGGGAGAGAGAGAGAGAGGGAGACACAGGGAGAGAGAGAGAGACAGGGAGGGGGAGAGAGAGAGACCAAGAGAGGGAGAGAGAAAGAGACAGAGAGAGAGCGTGTGA
The DNA here is from genome assembly GCA_900302685.1 of Spondyliosoma cantharus. Lineage (NCBI taxonomy): Eukaryota > Metazoa > Chordata > Actinopteri > Spariformes > Sparidae > Spondyliosoma > Spondyliosoma cantharus. Next base: position 40,264 of record OMLP01013647.1, read on the forward strand.
GAGAGAGAGGGGACAAGAGCTAATGTCATTATTGTTTTAATTGTATGTTTTAAGTCCTTTTCTTCAACTCATTCACACCCTCGCTCTTAAACCCCATCATGTTGGTCTGCGGGGGTGTGCGAACAAGTGTTTGTGTGTGTGTCCATATGTGTGTGTGTGTGTGTGTGTGTGTGTGCACTGTCACCAGAGCATGCCCAGCGCATGGAGGACTAGACACAGACCAAAGAGTCTCAATCCCCAACAGTGTTCATTTAGAAGGGTTCACACTGGCAGGGTGGACAGACACACACACACACACACACACACACACACACACACACACACACACACACACACACACACACACACACACACACAC
>OMLP01013649.1:7092-17574 GCA_900302685.1 Spondyliosoma cantharus
TGGTTCATTCATCAGGGAAGGATTAACCTCGGAGTTTGTGTCTTAATGGCATCTCATATTAAGTCTGGACTGAATTGTCCAAGATCGTATTCCAGCCACAGCGGACATACATTTTATTTTCAGCACGGTCATCAGAATAAAATATTGGCAGCTTGTGTTTCTGCAAACCACGGATACCTTCAAACATTTGTACAATGTGTGTCATATCACGTTTACATGAGTGGCTGTTAACCCCTGGATATTCTTAATATGACATTTTCCAGCTGTGTTTGTGGTGACAAAACCAGGTACTTTTTTTGTTTGTTGCCAAAACATGATCTTATCCTCACCCTAACCAATCAATATGTGTGCCTAGCCTGACCAGATCAGAAACACAGAAAACTGAGCCTAAAGAAACGCAAAGTTGCAACATAAAGAAACGTACATTTTGAACATATCCATGGTTTGCTATGGACGCTCTAAATGGTCACGGGTCAAACATTATTTCTTCCATTTTCCTAGGATATGAAGTCAAATTTATTTTTTCTCTTTCTTGAGATCTTATTTATGTCATTATCACAGAATAACAAATGTTTTTCAAAGATAACGAGATCATTTTTTTAAGACCGCCAGAAAACAAACATTGTTATCCTGAGATAACAAGATAAATGAACTCATAGAAAAGAGAAGGGTTATTGCTTAGAGTTTAACGTTTATTGGATGAGCCGTGCCGTGCCAGCGTCTTCAAGTTCTTCTTAACATGCTGAAGAAGGGATGTACAGGAAGAAGCTTCTCTCAAGGGACAGAAAAATGCTTCATCTGTTAAAATGTCAGCTTCTCTCATTTAGTTCAGTTCAAATGAAGACAACTTTGGTCTTGATTTATGAGAGTGACGCTGGTTTTCTTAGAACCATCATGTGTTCACTTTGTCTTTGTCTGTGACTCAGTATGTATGTGTGCATGTTTAGTGTGTGTCTAACTGCTTGTATGTGAGTGTGTAATAATTAGTCACTTTCCCCTCAATACTGCATTGGACGTCAACAGATTTAGCTCATGAAGGGCCTAATGGGTGGCAATCCGCTTAAACTGCAACACAAACACGCGCGCGCACACACACACAAACTTAACTGCCATGGTAACCGGGATGACATCTGAAGGAGTCAGAGGGGAATTGGTTTTCATGACTATAATAAGATCATATGCTTTTTGATTAGAGAAAAATCTAATTCGCTCAATCTGACGTGATCATAAAAAGCAACATTTATGTTTAGTCTGTGCTGCTTAAGATGAAGTTGAAGTTATTTTAAAAACAGGAACATACACTCAGTTTGCACTTTATAAGGGTGCATCTGAGCAGTCTAATGTGATTTAATGTAAGAGCCCTGCCTTAAAGTCAATTCTTATGGCGCCTGTAATGTTTCATTTTGATGACAGTATCATTCAGTTGTATGTTTTAGTATCGGGGGTCATAGTTAGTGACGTGTTGTACATGTAATTGGATTTACACATCAGCAAAAACTGAGCATGATAAACTTTGTAAAGGTAGAATTTGATCTGTTGAATTGAATTGCAATAGATTGTATTTATTTAGCAGACACCACCTGTGGGTAGAGGTGGAAACATCCATGTGCTATTTTATTAATACATCAACCACATCATGATATGACACTGAATAAACAATGGCTTGAACATTAGCTGTCATATTTCTTGGTGTTGAAGGTACACTTCAACTTTGGGCTTATTTGCTTTAGATCTAGATAAGAGGACGGACGCCGCTCTCATATTTATTTGTTCAGTTTGGAGCAACAGACTGCAGTTGTTCAGCCCATAATGCAGCTTGAAGACTAGAAACAACAAGAAAGGTCCAAAGGCAACTCAATCCGTCTATCAGCACCTCATTAAAGCTCACTAATCAGTACAAATTATATCGTTTGTTCAATCCGTTGAAACTAAAAGCCAAAATGTCTGTTTAGACTTTAGATTTTTGTTGTTTCGTTCTCTTGATGCTAAGCTAAGCTAACGAGCTACTGGCTGAAGATTTACAGTGAGCAGAGAGGTATGAGAGGGCGTAAATATTCACATATAGCCCATTGAAAATAAAAAAAAGGACTATTCCTTTAATTCTGCAATGTCATTAAGTTACTAATTAAAACATATTTTGATAATTCATTGTGTAAACATTGCCCAGCTCAGAACCTGACCATCCATCTGAATGATCTGAATAATGGCTTCAAACATGAAGTTGGACCGCAGAAACCCAGACCACAAGAACACTAAAAAAGACACGTGCTTTGTAGTTTCTTTCAGTAGTTCAGTAGTTCTTCCATTGTAGACATGAGACAAAATATATTCAGTTCTTTAATCTCCAGATCTGAAGAAAGCCAGTGACACACATACTGTGCTGCAACACTTATGAAAAGTCAGTCATCTTTCTCTCAGCTTTGAGGAAGACCATGTTTGACCAACTAAATCATCTCCCTGCTGGTAGTCAGAAGAGGAAATCAGCTGATTTAAAAATTAAGCTTAGATATACATACATGGCTGCCCTTTACATTTTCTCTATGAACCACAGTTGGCTGAGGTCATATTCTTATTAATGGTGATGATGATATTTGTTATTCTGACCCAGTTTCCCATTCATTTGTTGTAGTTTAATGTAAGTTACACAGACAAAGATGGGATTAACACATATTGTATCCACAGAAACCAACGACACATTTATATCTTCTTCTTCTTCTTTTTCTAGAGGATGAATATTCAAAACAAAAGGTTTTTTCGCAAAATACAGCAAACCCTTTTTTTTTCCCCCACTCCCTTTTCTAGCACCAATTATCTCCGTCCTTGCGATCCAATGTATCTCTCCTCGTGGCGACATTTACAGGACAAACCTCTGTTGTGTATCTCATGGACACAAACTCCGATCATCCCAACACAAGAGGGTTACTTCAGTTCTCACACTTTTGCCGCCATCTGATGTTCTCAGAGTGAACTGCAGGTTTAACAAATCAAACACCAACAACTGGTTTGAGTAAATTCAACTGAGATTTTCAACTTCAACGTTATCTGATGGGTTTATTTTGTTGTTTTTTTCCATTTACTTTATTTACAATGTTAAAATGGTGCAGCCAAAAACACAAAATAAATAAAAACATGAAAAAAGAGGGGAACATCAGAACAGCAACAGGAGCTTCATGCAGCTAATACAAGATTGTCCAGCAATACCTAACAAAAAAAAAAAAACAAGAAAAAAAAAACAAGCTGACTCTTCATGCTTTACAGCCACTTCATCGACCCAAAACAGATCCAAAGAAAAGTTCGTCTGGTTCCTTTTGCCGACATATTCTGCTCCTCTGTAAATCTCCTCTCCTCTCTTTGTGTTGTTAAAGCGTTTGTCCACAGGTGTCCAACAGATGCTTCAAGGCAGCCTGATCTAATTTGCAAAGTTGCCTTCTGTTCTTTACCAGCAGCTCACAGTCTGCCGCTTTTACCATAAGGCACTTAGTTAGACATGTCAGTGCTGAAATTAATGCTCGCTTGGCTAAGCAGGGACAGAGCGACAAGCGGGTTAATATAATGCAACGAAAAAGTTTGAAAACTATTGTACAACGCTTGTGATGTCTCCTGGGGACATTTTTATTTTTTACATCCCAGTAAGAATCATAAATGTAGTGTTGCTTGAAAACCTCATAATTACACATATCTTATTCAAGACGATGTTCTCAAACATAATCCTTTTATACGCTGGGACTTATTTCATCCTTTATGGGCCTAGAAATCCATGTTCAGAAATGTTAATGCTTACACATATATTAAATGCTCCTTCGCTTTTCTGACATTTTGGTTTTCATGCAATAACAGTTCTATGGCCATGGCTCTCATATGCTGTGAAAACAGGGAGAAGTCCCACCCCCTTACACTGTGCCCCATGGGACCTTAAAAATGACACAGAAGTCAATTTGAGACAAAAAAAATAAGAATTTGATCCGGGTTGAATTGTGCAATGAATCTCATACATGATGTTTGTCAATTCAAAAGATGATTTCGTAAGTCAAGAAAGTCACAGCTAGTCGCGAAGATAAAGGAAAATACCACTTAGGTTTGTGTAAGATCGCTCAGTAAACTACATCATCTTGATTAATACACATCAACAACTGCAAGATGGCCGTCACCTCGGCACAGAGAAAGGATTAAAGAAGGTGAAGATCACAAAAAGTCTGCCTGTATCGACAACTGCAGTTAAGTGAAAGGAGAGTTTGTCAATTCTTTGAGCTAATTAATACACTGACAAAGTGACTTTACTAAAGAAAATCAAGGAAACTGATTACCTCAAAATGACCAAGTAAAGAAGTAATAATTTGAAAGCAGTTTAAACTTTTTAGCTCATATAACTTACATTTAATCGTCTACTCTCTTGGTAATTATGATGTCATGGGTTTCCTGACTTTTTGAAGTGAAGTCGACTTTTAAAAATGACAGTGTAAATGGGACCAGGTGTACAAAGTTTTGGATTTGGTGTGTTGTCAACAAGACAACGTCACTTGTTGATGGCTGTTGGGTGTGTAGTCTTTCTAAATATGTATTCCTTACTGTGACTTTTGAATTGACAAGTATCATATATCTACTTCACGACACAAATCGAATGGAATAAGACAATTACTCACTCCTATTCACGACCATGCATAGTTTTTTCTGGAATAAGGTCCCGTGGTGGACAACCGGACAGGGTGTGGCTTCGCCTCTTTATTGTGGCTTTGTTGTTGTTATTCAAGTTCACTCAGACCATAAACTATTCCTGTACAGTACATTTGACTGACATATTAACAAAAAAAGTCTTTCCTTGAATAACGATATACAAAAACCACAAGGTGAACCTACTGAATGGCTTCTTCAGCCATCCCAGACAACAACACGCTCAGTGTTCTGCAACATCTCACTTTACTTATCTCACAAACCGACATTTTCCCAATGTTTACCAGTGCTGACTGAAAGGAAGTCCCAAAACATCATTTATATGTAAAAAAGAAAAAAAAGCAGGTTTTCATTGCCCGTATAAGTCGTCAGTCTTACAGTAGTTAAGGCAAAAAGTAGTCTTTGTCACGGGCAATGGCTTCTTCAACAACAATGTCCAGTGTGTCTGTATGTGTCTATTATTATTACTTAGTTTGTGCATTCATGCATGTCTTTGCATTGTGATGGTCTGTCCTCCTTCTGTCAGTGAGGTCCGTGTGAGCGTCAGCACTCTGTAAAACATATTGAGCAGCTACTCTGGTTCTAATAATGTTGCAGGCCTTCAGTATTTACTGTAAAACACTGAAATAGATGCACAGTATTGATTGACTACCCAAGGCCAGCCAATCAGCGGGCTACGGGAGAATATGGATCCAGTCAGAGTGTATCGAGTACTGACACAGCACAGAGTGCACAAGATGTCATGATCAGTCTGTCAGTGCTTCAGAGGGAGTTACGAAGTCCCGTCGCTCCAGTGCGTGGCCCAATCCTTTTTATGGACGGCTCCTGACTTCTCAGTCTGGAACTGTGGACGGTCCTCGCGAGGAATCTTCACCGCGTGGTACTGAGGCAATTTGTCTTTGTAGTGGGCCCGCTGGAAGAAGCCACACTGTCGGCAGAGGAGGGAAGAAAGCAGGTAGGCAGACATAGAGAAAGAGACAGGAAGAGGAAAAAAATGATTAACTGATGGCAAGTGTAAGAATGTGTTTAGCCTTATTTCAGTAGAGAAAATTGTCTGCTTTCAAAATCATGCACTGCAATAAACGTATAAAATGCTATTTATTCCACTTAAGTAAAGTCTTCTTGTTCATCCCAGACAGATGGGAAGAAAAAGTGATTGTCTGATGACCTTGTGCAGCCATAAGTATTCAAAAAAAAAGGCACATCCACCCAAAAAGCACATCCACATGCTCTGCATTTCTACTCCAGTGTCAGTCGTAGGTGACCTTGATTAACACTCCAACACCAGGCTGCCAAAGTGCGGTTAAGAAAAATTGCACACATTAATACAAACAAAAGCACCTTCTTATATAAATCCCTCCCCCCCAAAAAAAGTTGATTCTGGCACCTGGAAAAAAGACTCTTGGTGATGAAAGGCAATTAAAATCGGAGTGTTCATAGATTGATAACCGTGTGTCAAGCGCAGTGTGAAAATGGATGGCCTTCATAGATTGGTGCCAGAATGAACAAGTAGATAATTAAACTGTAACGTCAAAACAGCAGAGGCACAACACACAGCACAGCAGGCATCTGAAAGCCCCGGAGAGGAGATGGCTGGATGGTGTTCAATATGCAGATTGAAAAAGAGAAAACAGTAAGGAATGACTTTATGATCCATTCTACAGCAAAACATTTTGCTATCCATGACGTAGTGACAGAAGGCACCATAATGTTGTTTCAGAGAGACGTGATAAAATGAATATAAGCACAGACAACTGACCATTCACTAAACCCCTCCCCCAATTAGCTATTGTCCAATCATATCTTGGCAACCATAACTAGGCATTGTTGTGAGCTGTGAACGTTAGCATGCCTGTCTAACTGGCTTACCATTTACAGTTGTAAATTAGCATTAACATATTCACAAGCCAACTCATTAAAACTAGCTAACTTTTACCAGCTAAATTTGTTTTTAAGTCCTGTTCATGACCAGCATATCCGCTGTGCCGTATTTTCTCGCTGTAAGCCTATGTAAACAAAACAAAAGATGCAGCTCTGTCTGCTCTTCATTAAGTTTGGAAAAGTTGACACTCTGTGGCCAAACATCATCAGTTACTTTTGTCAGACAGACTGGTTAGGTCTCATCCTAAAAACCTTTGCTCTTGTAACGTTTAAAACTGGAAACGGTAAAGCGTTAAACTAATCTCTGTTGTGGACTGTGAAACAAGCGGCTGTAAAATCGTGGCTAATTTCTTTTGAAAATGACTTGTTTGACTATCTGAAGTAAGCCATTCGGTCCAATAAAATTTGGAAAAATGTAGAAGAGCCACAAGTTTAATTTATGTTATCCCTATTCAAGTTAGTCGGGCGCTAACCGGTCAGCAGAAGTCTTTCCTGCACAACACGGATGACCTGCGCAATTTTATAGCCGGGAAGTTTTTTTGGCTTCACAGCGCAGCTTTCATCGGAATCAGTGGGGCTCCACATCAGACACTATGTCCAGATTTTGACGTTGACTGTAATGTAAGCTAACGTTAGCCTAGCTAGCTAGGTACCTACAGCTGATAAAAACTGCCAGCAACAGCTGTCTTTTTAGCCAGTAACATTGATCGTTGCAGACTATATGCGAAAGGCCCACTGTTTCCAAAATGTCTATGAATTTGTAGTGTTAGATATAGCTGAAAATCTGACACTAGTATCATTGCAAATGCAAACTAAATGCATAGCATGGTGGCTTGGGGCTTAACAAATGGTCAGCTGTCCGCCATCCGACTGCTGCTCTGTGTGTGTGTTTGTTTTTAAGAGTGCCACAATGTGCTAATCCTTAATACTATAATGAACACCACCAGCTACACCAAAGTGAGTCCGGGAACGAATCGATTGTTTACCGCTTGGAGGGAGAGGAGGAGGGGAGAGCAGGCCAGAGTGAAATAGTCTTTATATTATAGTTCTGATGCCTGCCTCTCCGCCTCCGAGGGTTGGACCCCCAGATGGGCACGGTAGTAGTCCGTATCATAGTGTGGGCGCCGCTCACTGCGCTTGAAGAACCCGCACTGGGCGACAAATCACCACAGGAACAAAAACAACAGGAAATGAAATTGAGAGGGGATTTAGGGATAGAGAGTCCCCAGATGACAGTGAGAAGAGACAAAACAAAATGGATGACACACAGAGGACACACAGAGGAAAAGGAACAGATGACAGTGAGCTGGCAAGAATAAAATGATTATAGGACGGAACAAAGTGGACAGAAATAATTGGACTAACATGGAAAGTGATGACAAAACGCCAGCGGTGTAATGGCCACAGGGGACAGGGATGTAATCAACTATAAACCTGTTATGTACCCATTATCAATAATTGCTATTAAAGGTGCAGTTTGTAAGATAGTTGATTTATTGAGTCTCATTCCCAGATTGTCAAATACTGATGCTTTGGGTTGGTGGCAGGCTCGACCTTCATACACAGAGTACCAGTATTTGACAACCTTGGAAGACTCGACAATCAACTACCTTTCTCCAGAATTCTTTTTGCACCATCAAAATACATTTTACATTTTTATGGTACACTTTTTGAAACAACCTATAGAAGGTGTATAGAGAGTACAAGTGTTACCTTCCACAGTATGTAGACCAGTAGAGTCAGCAACAGGATGCCTGCCAGAACAGCTATGAGGATGATCCACCAGGGGATCAAGTACTGGTCAACGAGACCAGGCTCGGGATAGATCATCACTGGAACCTGGAGAGGAAGGGAGAAGCGAGTAATCGACGTGCAAAATGTCATGAAAATTCGAAGATTTACTGAATACCACTGCTCGAGGTTGCATTAATCTCCAACTCAGGCCACAGTCAGACATGTACGTGATGATAACAGGGGAATTTTATAAGAGTTGATATTAAATATAAATGAGGAGGAAAAAAACATAAAAAAAAATAGTACTTAATGAACAAAAAATTCCAATTTAAATAACAAGATACATGCTCTGTGGTCTGAAGTGTGCGTACCTGTGCCGCAGCATCCCTGAGCACCAGGTGTTTGATGGTGGACTTCACAGTGATGTTGGCTCTGACCAGCAGCTCCAGTGCACTGACTGCTGGGAACTCCTGAGAGACAGAGAACGGCAACAATCAAAACCACGTCGAATATTAACAGTCAAACTGTCCTTTTAATATTAAAATTTCAGCCAATAATATGTGAGCAGGGACTATAATGATCTATAATCTGGATTTATGTTTGTATTTACAGCCCAAGACCCAAGTCAAAAAGTAGTTCAGTTGTATTAAAAATCATGAGGAAATAAGTTGAGCCACAGAAGAAATCTACCACCTCAAACGTCTTGTAACTCTTGGATCTCTCTCTGAATATGAAACCAGCAGCTGCCGGTGATCCAGAGGCCAAAGCTGACAGCAGCATTCACGGTTTGCTGACCGCCTCAACATCAAAGCTTCAGTCTGTACATGCACTTGCTGCAGTGATCAGTCATTCACATGCATTTGATCAATGTTAGTGTCAGCAGCAGCTGTAACAGCTGGACGGAAGCTGTGCTGGGCTGTGATTTCCAAAAGGAGCTGACGAAATGATTACAGGATTTTTTATTTATTTTTTTACCTCTATGAAGCTGCTGTTCCACAGCCTGGCATGGATCTTGAGGACGGCTTGACCAGAGAAGCTGTGAAGGGGACACTGAAACAGGATGCAGCGGGCCGACCCCAAGAGACAATCCTGGAGGAAAAGACAGACAGCTAAACACTCTTGGGACAGACAGGAGCAGCTACAAAGGTGGTGATGAACAAAAGTAATGGAGCCTGCATCTTTTCTTTTGTGCGATTTTGTTGTAAGTTTACAGTTTAAGTTTTCCTCCTTACCAGTTTGAGCGACTTGCGTCTCTCTGAAGCTGCCACAGCCGGGGTTGTTCTTCCCACGCTGCCTTTTGTCATCACTTGACCTTCTTCCTCTGGGTAGGAGCGACGCGTTCGCCCAACCTTGTGAAGGGACAACACAGTTCATACAGGCAGAGATGTGTCAGTCTGGTTGAATGGTGGAATTGTCAGAGCAAGTAAATCTGCATTTAGAAGACATCCACTCTCCGTTACTAACCGCTTTTCCTTGAGCTGGATGGAAAATATATTATATTTAAGGAGAAAAAAGTTTTTTTTATCATCTTACATATGCATCCTAGCATGAATACTCATTTTATCTTTTTCTGTAATTATCAGTAAAGCATCCAAAGTTACTTTAGTAAAAGTATCTGATATTAAATGAACTTAAGTATCAAAAGTACTTGTAAATTACACATTTGCTTGTATGTACTGTATACATTGTAAACGGGTCAATTGACTTTATCTGATTGCTGATAAAACACATTTATTTACAAAAAGCTCTGCTTTTGGTCTTAGTAACAAGTAACCAAGCTAATCATATGCATGTGGTGGGGTAAAAGTACAATATTTGCCTCCAAAATGTCATAAGTGAAAGTGCGGAGTAGCAGAAAATGGAAATACTCAAGTAAAGTACAAGTGCCACAAATTGCACTTAATACAGTACTTAAGTAAATGTAGTTTACAGCCCTGGCTGAATAATGTGGACAAGAAAATGAAGTGATGTTCTACTGCATTGTTTTATTTTTACAAAAGAGTCGAATCTAGAAAAAAGTATTTTGTCTCTTTACTGTAGGTGCTGTTAAAATAGGAAATCCTGCTTACTGTGTTATTAATATGCTGTGGAAGTTCTGTAAGTGAGGAGCTGTAGAGCTTCAGAGGATTCAGAGCCACTGACGGGTTGCACTGTGAGTCTGAGTGACCGTCAAACTTCAAGCTGGCCGGATACAGGAGC
>OMLP01013650.1:0-23136 GCA_900302685.1 Spondyliosoma cantharus
GTTTTACTTTTCCTGCATCACAATCCATAAAAAAAACTCGTTTCTACTGTTATCGCCGAACTGTAGCACCAGATTTTTTTGGGGGGGGTTTGAGGTGGATTTGAATGTTGGACGAAAAGATGGGATCTAGTTCAGATTTGTGACATACAGGGGAAACACAGGAAGTGGTCGGGGGTGGGGGTGCGGAGGGTCGCGGAGGAAATTACAATCAAGCAAACAGCACTTTGATACTCCCATGTATCCTCTCTCTCTCTCTCTGTGAAGAGTCGTGTCGTTCCAGGCTGCCAAAACTGTCGCAGAATTTACACAAACTTCTTCTCACTCATAATCGATTTGATATATTTTACTATACACAGTCTGGGGTTTAGATTCTATGTCAATGTTATCATGATTTTTTTTTTTTCTTTTTCAAGAAGTGTTCATGTATTATAGGCAGAAGTCTTATATGTGAAAGACGTGGCTGGCCATTATGTTTATACGATGTCTATACTGTACATCTGTCTTTTTATTTGTCTCAAAGATGCAACGGTTGTTTTGTTTTACGTGCACATAATGTTTCACTGGATGGGTTCTGCTGCGTTCGTGCCGCACACACACACACACACGGATGAAGCGAAGAGTCGACGGTCACGCTTTGAGGTGCAGATTTAAACTGATTTACAGAAAAAATCGGCTTGGAAGAAAATGCGAGGTATTTAATGAAAGTGAATGTTAAGAGTTGTGTGGAGCCACTTCTTCAGTCAGGTGAAGAAAGGTGAGCTCAAATTAAATGTCAAATGAATGAAAACCGTTGATGTTTCTGTTCAGTTTCATTCATTAAAGTGAGGAAGTGTACGCTGAATAATCGGGGAAAACATATTTCCGACTGGGAAAATTCCCGTAAAGTCTGAGACTCGAGTTGCCGAGTCACCTGACGCAGAAACGTGGCGGATGAATCTAAACTTTGGGGTTGGCGGTTACGGGCATATTTGATCCGTTTCCTTTGCTCTTAAAACGCTCTGAGAGATAAAATGCAGAACATCATCTGTGTTGCTCTCAAACTCCAACTCGAACGCACCAAAGTCGGAAGAACAGCTTCCGAACTCGGAAAGCAGGATCGTCCGAGGAGCGCGTGAATGCAGCTGCAACGGTTAACTGATTAGTTGTCGGCTGGTAAATTGATCATCAACTGCTTTCTTAATCAGTTTAAATTCTCTGGTTCCAAGCTTCCTAAATGTGCATATTTTCTGGTTTCTTTCCTCTATGAAAGTAAACTGTGAACGTCTTTTGGGTTGGGATTTGTTAGATGTCACCTCTGTGAGATAATTTTATAATAATTCTGACACCTGACAAAAAAATGAATGAATCGGCTAACCAAGAAAATAATCAGCAACATTATAATCGCTTAAGAACGTAAAGGTTGGAACCAGCTCCTGATTATCAGTTAGAATCTGAGGGAGAAAATATGTTTTTAAAAGATAAAAAACATGGATGACTAACTTCAACAGTTATTTGATGACGTAAACATTTAAAAGTGGCCTGCAGTGGCTTTTTTTTTTCACTGTCAGCTACGTTTTGGTGATTATTTTCTTAATTATTTTACAAAATATCAGGAAAAAAAGAGAATAAAAACCTGTAAAAATGTCCCAGAACCCAACGTGACACATTCAGATAACTGCTAAAACAAAAGAAAAGCAGTAACCAGAGAATATTTGTCGCCTTTTTGCTTCAGAAGCGAATAACACCGCTGCAGAACTAGTCGGTTCAGTTCTGGGACTCCGTCTCTTCATCTGTCCTGTGTGACGTGACCGTGGCGTTTAAACATGGAGGGGTGGCAAAACATCGTAGCACAGTCTTCAGCCATCGATCCTCGGCGAGACGGCGGTTGATCCGAGCGCGGAGACGCAGTGAACGGGAACCGGTTGAATGTACTACAGTCACGCGGTCGGGTGGAAACTGAACTGTCACACGGTTTCTTTGGGCCAGAGAGAAATTAATCTTTTAAGTTGTATTTATGAAGTTAAAGTGCAATGAAAAGATTTTCTTTTTTTTTTCCTTTTTTTTTTTTTATTTAAGTAACTTTCCATTTAAGTATTTGTTTCCATCTGCTGGTTTAAACTTTGTCCCTGAATGTTTTGATTTTTTGGAAACGTCATTGTGTAAAGATCAAATGTTTTGCCTGGTAATGAAATAAAAATGACTTTGGCATGATTCTGACATGGACGCTTCTGCTTTCAATTCACCGTTTATGCCTGAAACCACCAGTTTACTCTTTGAGAACTTTTATTTTACAGACTTGGGGGGGTAGTTTTCTTTTCCAGTTCCACCTTTTGTCGGCAATCGAGACAAAAGAAATAGCTTGATGTGAAGGAGAGATGTGTTATGGGAGTCATCGTCCTGGTTAAACAAACGCTATTGCTGATGAAAATCTACCTGACGTGACTCAGGCAGAGATATTCACAGATGAGGTAATGTTTTAAAGCTTTTATTTAAGTTTAGTCACACATGCGTCGACTTCCTTCCTTCCCGTCCCTCTGACGTGTGCTCTGATGTTTCATCGGAAGTTATAGCAACAGGTGACCGAACGAAACAACAGTCGCGGTGACTGAATATGCAGATCCTTCTGTTGGATAAACATTTGGGATCAGTGTTTAAGATCTGGTTGATTTTAGACATTTTAATGCAGAGGTGTTACATTTTATATCTTTAAGTTTAAAACTGGTTTAATCCTGTCCTTTACACTAAATACCCTCATATCAAAGATGATTAAACGTTGATGTGATTTGCTTTTAGACTCTCAAACCCACACGGAGCAGTTTGTAGGTCACGTTCATGCTCGTAAATCTTTATAAAGTCATTTTCTCATGACACGCTTTCTCGCTTTCCCAAGAAATCAGCTGTTTGTTTTCTCAAGTCAATGAGATGAATGAGCCAGGACTGTCGCAACATCAGATTCTCGCCACATCGCATCAACCGAGGCCGAACGAATTCCCTGTAACTTGTGTTATAAACACGATGTCAGTATCAGATGTTTTTAATGTCGCAGTAATCATGAACACGGTGATATCGTGACACCACTCGAATCAATGTCCCAACGCAAAAACAAGCTTTGTTATCTTAAAAACATTGTAAAAATCGCAAAAAAAAAAATAGAGTAAGTAGACAGACGCTCTGAGCCTCCGTGATAAACTACTAAACTAAAACAAAGAACATGATAAACCGGCAAATTTAATGGTTTTCTGTATCGACTCCAGCAGTCGTTGATCAAGCTGTACATCTGAAAAGTCATCTTTCCGTTTCAAAAACGTTCAGATAACGTGAAAAATGAATCATCGTTCAGATAAAATCATGACTTCCTGTTCCTCATCGGTGTTTCAGTCTTCACAACAGGACGTGAGGTTGATGTCACAGCTGCGATCGCACACCTGCCGTCACCTCTTGAGTCATTCAGCCGTGTCACAATGGAGGACGCTTTCAGAAAAAGTACAGTTGCAGTCCGTCCCTGTGTGAAACGGGAGAAGCTGGAAACAATCGAGATAATTTGACTCAAACTGTTGAACCAGCCTTCACAGCGAGTGATTAACCCCTGAGTCACTTTTTTTCACTTCTTCTTTCTTTCTCATGACTTGTGTCGAAGCGTTTTCTGGGTCAGTCGAGGACTCGCTTTCAGCCAGAAAACGTCTGCTCCACATGTGTCAGGAAGTGAATTGTCAGGGGGGGATAAGAGCATGAAAAAAGTCAGCCAGGTCCCTTCTGTCGGCCTCCGGAGAGTTTCAGATTGTGATCTCGCTCTCCCTTCAGCAGAAATGTTCAGAAAGCATGAGCTGTGATCGGCTACATTCTGCCTGTTTTGACTTTAAAAAATGTTTATCTCTGAGGCCGAGGCGGTCGCAGCCAGCAACCTTGAAACATGCTATCGTAAAAAACCAGCAAGAGAAGCCAAAGTTAAACAGTCACAGGCCACACGGAAGACCATCGTGCTTCCCTGAAAGCCTTGTGGATTATTGTGAAAGTGGAATTTAAGTCTGAACACAAACACAGATGGCTGCACGTCCCATCAAACACCCTGATCCCTTTGACCAGAGATGCAGTCATCGCATTTCATCTCCCGCAGAACGAGCCCAGCAAACCGCTGATCTGAGCCGGAGACAAGCCGAGACAAAGAGAAACTGCAGAACGAGCCACAGTCCGTGTAAACTGTGTTGTTTTATGAGCTCCTCGGCTTGTGAATCAGAGTGAATCAGACGAGATCTCGGTGAGAAACCAGCCCCTTGGCTCGGCTTCACATTCCTCAACGCTCGACTCCTCCTGTGCGCTGATTTACAGCCGTTTCTCCTCATTTTACATTAAAATATCTGCAGGAAAAAAGCTTCACGAGTAGTTCTTTTCTTCAACAATCCTAAAAGAAAGAAAGAAATCTTTTGTGACAGTTTCAGACAATAGATTTCTTCCAGCAGTTTATGTTTGTCTGTTTCCTGTTCCAACAAAAAAAAAAAAAGCCAGCCGTGGAGAACTGGTTTTCACAGTTTGGGAGCCAGATTTTATCAGCAACATCATCAGTGTTGGACTCGTAACAAGCTGTTAACAAAGCTCTGATATTACACAAGTGGATGTTACTGAGCAAGTCGTGCTTCAGTCCGCTTCACAGGTGTAAATCCAAAATTAAAGCTCTTTTAGCTCTGTTTTTGGTCTCAACCAGCTCCAGCTTGATTACCTGTATCCGTACTCTGATTGGTCGAGGCGTAAACCATAACCATGGCACTACCTGGAAGTTAATTTAAGCCTGATGTTGATCTGGGTTGATGAGAATTTACTCGATCATATATTGGAAAACTATTCACAGAACAGAATTGAGCGTCAGGTCAATGCTTCTGATCATAAGAGTAAGAGAACTATTTAAAGAACAAGTTATTTAGAATTGAATACTTCAGTTGGCCACCCAGTGAGGATTGTCCTCCATCATCAAGTGCGGATGTTGATGTTTTGTACTCGGATACTCCACTCACTACTTAATTGATTATCTGCACTGGATACTCGCTCAATGCTATCAACATGTTACAGTAATTAGTAGGTGTGTCGCGATTTAAATCACATGCAGTATTGACGACTTTGTAAGACTCTCTACATGAGGGTTTGTACCGAAAGTCATTTTATACTTCATGGTGCATTCAAGTGCACGTCTTAAACTCTACATTGTTTTGTACGCCGACTGGGACGTCGCGGTGCGTTCAGGTGCACCTCATAAAATGTGGCGCGTAAAACCCAAAGTCTAGCAGTAGCACAGCCATCAGTGCTGAAAACGTTTTTTAAATCGAAGCTTGTAGTATTTTGACTACTACACTTCTGTTTTAAAATAATAAGCTCAGCTTTGCTTTGTGTGCTGATAACACTCGTTATCAAATGTCAACCTTGTGACGACGCCAGAGCAAAAGTAGGAGGATCGCCAAGCTTGTGGAATTCATCCTCTGGCGACTGAACGTCTGCACAGAATGTCAAAGCTAATAGATACTGAGACATTTCCGTCTGGATTAAACGCTGCTAGCATGGCTAAAAAACAATAGATTTGTCTGTGTTCTAGTACAATTCGGTAAAGTTGACGCCACCTCAATTTTCCATCATGTGTATCTGTAATAAGCTGATATTAAACGCTCTGTTCAGTCCTTAGTTCTTTGTTTGTTTCCCACAATAACTGGGTCTCTGTGTGAAACCGTAAACGAAGACAACTCATCAAACTGTGCGTGATCGTTTAAGAAGCCTGAGCAGGAAACTCGGGATAATGGGAGCTCACACTGGGAGTCTGAGGCCGGCTGCAGAGCTCTGACTCGCTGCTGAGCGATAAATCTGCATTAACTGGTGAAGACGCAGTTTGCTGGGAAGAACAATGGAAGACTTCTCGGGAGGTTCATAAAAAACGTTCTTCAAGAGCGAGACAAAAAAAACAGAGACACGTCAGAGAGAAGGAGAAAAAAAAAACGTTTAATTATTATGCAAACTTCTGAGGAAACCAGATAAGAAGGCTGGTGTCATGTTTTGTTTCTCACACTGATTGTGTAATCAGCTGAAGCAACACGATCAAAAAGCCGCACTGGAATAGATTTTTTTTTTTTTTTTACATCAAATGGATAGTCGGAGGTTAAAACACAGGAATGTGATCATGCCAACTTGTGTTTTAATTTACAATTTAACTTAAAACGTATAAAACCCTGTTACTGTTGCCACTGAAACATATCAACGCGGTAAAAACAAACACGTACTACTAATAGAAGACAAATCGAGGAGCCTGTAAGAGTTTCAGTAAAACACACACACACACAGGTCATCTGAACTGTGCAAAGCCTCCCATACTGAGCGTACCGTTCAGAGGTTTTCAAGTACAGTGCATAGAGAAACAACATTACCCTGGAAGAAGGCACAGACTGGCTTCAGGCAGTGTAGGGGACTGTAGGAAAATTATCGGGGTGGGCTCGGGTGGAGTCCTTCCCCTCGTCACACTCATGTTCGATTGGTACAGTTAATCTGAGCTCATTGTTCAGCTGTCCACCGTGGAGGCGCTGACTTTTAAAAAAGAAAAAGTGATGTGAAAATGCTCTAAAACGATTCTGTGAACACCAAACAACAGGCCGACACAGTTTGAGACTAGCTGGTGGATGTTACGGAGCATTTAGCAGGTTAAGGACCAGAGAATTCCCTTCGGAGTTGGTGGAGACCAAAAACAGAGGAAAAAAAAAGAGTGAATGTTTATTCATCAACTCCAGTTAAAGAATAACTGTTTCTCTCTTAGTAAGGTTGCTAACAAGATTAAAGTATTTATTTATAAGGCATTTAATTGTTTTTTAAAGTGGCTGAAAAATGAGTTATTGCCATCAAAATGTCAAATTTTCTCGACACAATCATTATGGCCAAAGAAGAATTCACCGTAAAAATATTACTGCAATTTCTTTAGAGAATTTGCAGAATCTAAAATCAATCACACAGTCGAGCTAACTAGCTAACTTTTCAGGTGCGCGTGGATTGTCTCACTCTTGTCTGTCATCTCCTCGCTAGTAGCTAGCTCGTTACTGCACTTTATGGCAGATGTAAACCAACATTTATGGCTGGGTATCGAATCTGGATATTTTCACAGCACCAACCGAAATGCCTCGCTACCATCAAATATCAAAAAAGGTTTTGTTTTTGTTTTTTTTCTTTAACTAAGAAGTTGATCTCCTCAGCATCAGTAACATGCTCGTTGTTCCAAAGGACAATTTTTAAATGACACCCAGTCCCACCAACTTAAAGGTGCATTGCCACCTACTATGACAAATCGAGAACATTAAGAAGAAGTTATTTAAAAGGCAGGTTTAAGGTGCATATAGAATTTAAAATGACTCTCCCTCCATGAAAAAGGAAAAACACAAAACCCTTTCCCCCCCCGTTTTTGATTTTCTTTCCTCCCTCTTATAATTTTCATACAGTCCCTCACACAAACATTAAATAAATACTTAAAAAGTACATTTTCATGTAAGCACCATTTTGCTCACAGATGTAAAAGTGCAATCAAATAACTTACAGTAACATTAGATTTTGTTATCAGAGAGACAAACGATGAACTGCAGCAGCAGTTAATGGAGAGTTTTCTCCCCCAAAAACTCACTTTTCCACAGCAGCTGTGAGGCTGCTGGTCATTAAAGACATTCTCGGTCGGTGAAGCTGCGGTCACACACACGACGTCTTTAAAGGCTTTCAAGGCAAAGAGTTTCCAAACTCTCTGGCCTCTGACTCACGTCTGCCTTCTGTCTATATGTATGACCACACGGTGAATGTCTTCTGCTTTGGTCAAACTCGATACTTTAATGATACTTTGATGAGAGTTTCATGTGAGTCTGTGAGGTTGTGGCTTCACTGGGGGCACGGGAGGAGGGCACGGTTTGATTCTGGCAGCCGCAGGAGGGCTGGGCTTGACTGGAGGTACAGGAGGGGGACTTGGTTTGGCCGCCGTGTACTGAAACACAAAACAAGATGAATTTTAGACGCGCTGAGCCGAAACTGTGGAGGTCTGACGAGTGTTTTTAATGTTTTGGTCCCAAAAAGACAACCAGTCTAACCACCTGCAAATTTAAGCCTTCCGTCGAGCACAGTTTTGCATCCTGCTTTCGTCAGCAGTCCAACATTAAGTTTCTTTTTTTTTCCCTCCGAGAGAATACGTTCGGGCAAACCCTGCCTTAGAGGCTAGCTTAAGACCTGCAGTCTGTCAAAGCGTCTGAACTCGACTGAGACATGTACAGTATTTACTGGCAATGTGTCACACAAGTAGTTACCTGACTACTGTGGGTAACTGGGACGGAGTGAGTTAGTCATACTGACGTTTGGATATTTATAGAGCCTGTAGATGGATCTATTGATTCAGCTATTTGGCTTGTTTTTGCAGTTAGTTTTTCATTAAACCAACAGTCCAAAGTCCAAAATATTCAGTTAACAGTTATGAAAACACTTTAACTGTTGGTAGAACGTTTTAGCGTCAATCATCGGAACAGAGAGCAGCTGTCGGTGTGACTCACCTGTGTTTTATTCAGAGAAGGTAAAGGTTTGGATGGAGGTTGAGGTTTTGTCTGTGGTGAAGAAGAAGAAGAAGACTTTTGTTTTTAATTTGTCACTTTAAACACTCTCACACACACACAGGATGGATTCAGAGTTAAATAAGGACTGAACTGTGAGCAGCACAGAGATGGGAGTCTGGTGATTTCATATGTTTATTTATTTTTATATATTTTCCGCAAAACCTACAAAAAGATCCACAAAAACAAATTATTCTAACAAACAAGTTTTATGTGTGTACTCGAGGTCAGATTCATCCTCTTCCTCTGTGCCACAGAGCTCCATTGTCCTCAAAAACTATTTAAAACACATCAGTGAGCCACACTGTTACACTGGCTGACATGTTCATGAACACACACACTGTAGTTTATTTTGACTTAATTAGAACGACACAGTCCTGCTGTCACAAATACTCACTCGGAGCAGTAAATATGGATAAAGCTGCCGCTGAAAATAGTCCCCAACAAATGAACTATTTCCTCCTGATTTAATTAAACGTTTGCTAAAACAATAATCAGAATCAGTTGTTTTTTTTTAAGAGGAAACTAGATATCTGTGATGTGTTTTTAGAAGAAGTGTTCAGTGGGGAAACAGCAGGTTTGAGTCTTTGTGTTACAGGCGGACTAACACGTTATCTGTCGGTCCTTTCATGGGATTGGTTGACGGCCTCGTCCTTGAAGTAGCTGCACGCCACGTGTCTGAATACAGAGAACTTTGGTGCATTATTTAATTTGACTTCTGAACTCTAGCAGCCGACTTAAGTTGCCAGCTCTAAATGCGATCCTCAGTTTTACATTATGCATGCAGATCACGTTGCATGCAGATCACGTTGAGATCACAAATTTTTAAAAGCTTACCTGCTCAGTTTGTGAGGTAGGCGACGCCGAGGACGGTTTCTTTGGTGGCTGGAGGGGAAAAACAGACTGTCACAGTTCTGCAAACTCTTCAAGATGTTCAACCTACTCATAACCAATGTTGTTAGAGATAACTAACACTAAAAACTAAACTAAACTCTTGTGTCAGAGCTCTGTTTACCTGAGGAGCCGGTCTGCTGGGAGTCACAGTAACAATCAGAGGAGCGCAGGCGTGTGTCGCTGTTGAAGCCATGAGAGTGGGCTGACTGATCTGAGGTCTGTCTTTAACACTCGACTCCTGGAACATCGGGTTCAACCTGTCGGGAGCTGAATGCACTTTCCTGCGAACGATAAATTTAATCATCAGGGACGTGGACGGCTAGGACACGGGAACAGGCCGAGCTGCACATGAGACACGAAGTAATGCATTTTGAGATCTACCTCTTTGAGGTGTAGTTGTCCATGTTGTCCTTCTTACAGCACATCAGCCCGGCGATCACCACAGTGATCACCAGGAGGATGGAGAGAACTGCACACACAGCAGCTATTATCCCAGTCTGACCTGCAGGCATGGACGGGGAATATTACACTGTTTAAGTTGCACTCTGTGACATACTATAAACAATTTGTCTCATACTGTGGAGATCAGTGTGTTTTCTCATGTTAGCATTTAGCTCAGCAGACTCTTTGTCTTAGCACAAGCAGCTAACACCAACGAAACATTCATTCATGTCCTTTTAGTTCTCACAGAAAAGGAAGAAAAGGCACCTGACCACGGCAGAATACTGTTGCCACGTGACAAAAATATTTACTCAGAGTTCCTGCACCTCTTTAACAACTGACCAGATCTTTTCTTTGTATTTCTTTGGACTTTATTTCGACGGGACAGCTTAGAGATGACAGACGATGGGGATGAAGTTTTGAGTTTCTTTTAAAAACATTAATTTGGTGTATCGTAACATAGTGAAAGATATGTTGTCAAAGTGAAACAAATGTCGAAAAATGATGACATTTGCACAGAAAAGGGAAGAAAGACATATTGTTCTTTAGAACGCGGGTGTCGTCATTTCTTACGCCACGACAGCTGAACTGTCATTTCGTGGATCAACCCTTTTCATCAGAATTCGTGGGAAAATGCTTATGGAAGTTTTTCAACTTGTTCTGTTGAGAAAGGAGGATATTCACAATACCAGCCTGCTCTGTGTTAAAATGTCTCGTCCTTCTCCTTTTTTTAAGGCGAGGACTGAAAAGTTGCACAATCACTTGGCAAATTCTTTACAGCTTTCTAGTGTTGCAGTTAGCTCCTTGTGCAAAGAATATCACATGTGAAATGCAACAACGTTTACGTTGTACAATCATACACAGTGTGGTTTATCTTCAAAGGGATTTAAGAAGAGGAACCCTCGATATGTCAATGTGGGAAATCACCCATACTGAATGATTCATGTTTCTCTCTCACTGGAAGAATGATTCACCGTCAGGTTTGACCTACTTTTTCTTTACTGCCCACTGAGAGCCGACCTGCAGATTAAACTTTTGTATTTAGCAAACAAACCTGCTGAAAAAGTTACACTTTGCAAACGTTAACTGTCATAAAATCGAAGTGTGAAGGGTCCTTTACCTTGAGGTAAGTCTGCATACTGGATGTCACAATTGGGTGGAACCCAGCCGGGATTACAGTGGCACTCTTTCTTGTGATTGCACACCTAAAGATCAAAATGAATGTAGACATGAGTCAAGCATGCGAACTTGGACTCTGGTCCAGAGGACTTTAATTGAAAGCAGCTACAAATGATCTCAAACCTTAAAAATAACTCACTGACCCCATTGTTGTTGCATTTCTTTGCACATTCCTCCTTTGCTCCATAAACAGATAAATCCACACATCTGTTGTCGAGGCAAACCTGCGCACACACGTTTGATCGTGAGCAAAACATCCAGCATGACAAACAAAACTGTGTGTAATGTGTCTCCTCGCTGACAGTTTTACCTTATTCGGTCCACATTTGGTTCCCTTTGGCACCATGTCGACGTTTCTGGTCTTATCGTCGTCCACAGCTACTTTACACTCTATGCCGCGCACAGTGTAGGCTGCCCTTTTACCTGTGATGGACTCACCCCCTCCGCCACAAAATATAGATCCACACTTAAGATTCCTACAAAGAAAGACAGATCAGCAGATTAATCAACAGGTGGTGGTTCAGTCATAAGTTCAGTATAAATGTTGATGATACATACGGAGGTGTACAGCGGTTGTAGCCGTATTTGTTCCTCCCACAGTTGGCACCTTCTTCGCCCCGTCTGTTCAGGTCAAAACACATGTCTAATCCAACTATGGTCCCTGAGGAAAGAAGATGTTCAGAGTTAACCTCTGCGACATATGGAAGCCCGTTTATACCAGGAGGAGGGAAAAGCTGATGAAACAGCTAGCAGACTGTCTTTGTTTCTGTGAGAGTGCTGTTCAGTAAATTCCAAATGCACATCATCAAATGTAGAAATTATTCTTACAGAGCGTCGTTTCCACCGTGTGATACTGCAATTTAAGGAAAACGACTAAAAATAGACAAACATCTAGCGCTCCTTGAGGCTCAGCTTGTCCGTTTTACAGAGTGGGTTGTTTCTTTTTCTTGAATAACTGTACCGAGCGCAGCGTGTCGAGCGTACCTGGTCCAAACAGCCTCCAGCAGTGCTGCTCATATGTGGGACACTGGCCGTTGTGGCAGTAGCCCTGTGCCTGGTTGTAGCAGGGTTTGCCGTTCATCTCGAAGCTGTCTTCAGGACATTCCTCCGACGCTCCGGTGCAGTATTCAGGCAGGTCACAGTCGCTGGCTGACTTTCTGCATACTCGTCCAGCCTGTTTGAACTGTGGGTTAAAGTATGATGTATTTAGTATGACGCGTGCACGGTAGTTAGCCAGTGTATACAATTAGCCTGTGTATTTATGTGGCATTGCGTGATATCATCTCTTTCTGAGGAAGTATGTGGCGAGTTCCCTGGAGACAGCAGGATATCACCCTCTGTTTCCTGTTATTATTGCACTGCTGCAGTTTCGATGTGGTTTTGAGAGCGGCCATCTCCTGTCACTATTTAAATGTCCACAGTTAATAGCACATGCAGCATGGCGTGTTTGTACGATGAGCCTTTCTGTAGCCTGCGCCCTGACCTGGGTCCATCGACGCGGCTCCAAAGATAGCAATGTCGAACCACCTCGGTTCAGGTGCGACACAGGCACATGTTGAAGAAGTACAAGAAACCAACTTTAAAGGCCACACTGAAGGCAGCTGGGTAATGGCAGATGCATTACCTGGCAGGAGTCGCAGCACTGTCCATGAGCACACTGAGATCCTTCAGTCAGGCGACAAGTTGAGGCATCGCAGCAAGGGCTCTCGCACTCCTAGAAAGAGGAACATGCTCAGTTGTGTCATGATTGTTTATCCAGCTACACCTCGAACAAGACGAACTGCAGTGATGAAAGTTCAGTGACGACGCTGCCAAGATTTTTTTTCTCTCTCTCTGATAAGATGTGAGCGCACGGGAAAACTATTTGAATTTTTTTCAGGCTACGGCCGAACTGAATCACCACCCACCTTCCCTTTTATTAGCTCTAACCTCGAGCAGAGGAAACCAACCACCAGTTAGCTCAAACAGAAAACCAAAACTGCGTCTTCATTCGCCAGAGGATATATTTAAACTTTCCAAGGTCCCCAAAAATCACCAGTTTCAACCACCGCCATTAACCTCTATTTAAAAGCTTTACCTCCGCAGTGCCGCAGTCACACTCCTCCCCGGGGTCCAGCAGGCCGTTGCCGCAGCTCGGGACCACGGCGATAGTCTTGACTGAGGTCGAGGGTTTGGCGAGGCAGCTGGGCTGAGCGCGCTCCATGAATTCAGCGAGTTGCTGCACGCTGCAGTCGCTGAAAAACTCCGGGAACGATTGGCTTCCTGTCCTGAAGGAGAGCAAAGGGACATCAGACTTGGAAAAGATTCGAGGATCACCTGTTGTTCTTCTGCTTCGTCTAATCTAAACAGTATGTATATGGGCAAAAGTATGTGGACACCCTTCGATCCTTCTTTTTGGAGTCTTTCCACCTGACTGATCGTCTTACAAGGCAGCTGGATTTGCATGATCATGTGCATCAGTTATATAATATATTTCATTAAAAGAAGAGCAAAGAGCGGCGCTGACAGCTGTTCTCTACGGAAAAGGTGTTTTTTTTTTGCTCGACTGTTTCTAGTGGCACCCTTTCAACCTTGCTGCACACACTTGCTGCACACATGTGCACTGGTGATGACGGGCGTCGTCAGGAAGCCACACTACAGCCACAAAGTCGGAAGTATTCTGTGGGTTTCTTTTAGTTTACCTTTAGCTGAATATTAATGACGTTCCAATTGAGATGTAGGACAATATACAGTATGAACTTCCAAACACACAACACAAAATAATCCCAATATTTGCAGTCCTAACCTGAGTTTATCTGCCATCACACAGTTCCCGCTGTACGATGGGCCACACACACAACCTGCATCATCATGGGACAAGCCAAAATTATGTCCCATCTCATGAGCGATGGTGGAGGCGAGGCCGATCGGATTTTCGTGGTGATCCTGGAAGAGAAATGCAGCAGAATGTGTCGTAAAAAAACCAACACAGTCATTTTATCTCCGGTCGTTTAAAGGATTAGTTACGGGTCGTTATTCATACCTGATTGACTCCGCCTGAGTTTCCAGTACACATGGCAAACTTATTAGCCAGCCCGACTGTGTCTCCTTCAAAATCTTTGCCACTGTCGAGAGAAAAACGTCAAACATCGCGTTAAACCTGCAGCATTACATAACATAACATAACATCTGCACCCATGTCTGAGATGGATCCTCACGTCACAAACTGAGCGGTGTCGTGCTTCGTCCTCTTCAGGAGATCGGCCTGCCGCCACACGAGGAAATTGTCCAGCGTTTTCTCGGAATCGAGATCAACGTAGATGTAGTCCTTGTACGTCCACAACTCCAAGCCCACCAGCATGACTCGGATGTTTAGAGATCGATACAGCTGCAGCCAGAGGAGGAGACAAGTTTTCAGCGAGCGAATGCACCGGGCCAGCTGTCGGCTAAAAGCTCTGATGGCCCGACGCCAGGCGGACGGCTTCCAAAACATGAGCTTTAACGGGAAAACATCTTACCTTGTCAATGTGATTTATGACTCCGAGAATGCGGTTTTTAGTATCGCTTCCATACCGCTGATACTGGTGGAAGAGAAGAGACAAATGTGATCAGATTCTTTTTCGATCTTAATTGTAGTAAAGGAATTAAAACGAGATATTCACCTCAGTGTTGTCGACCACCACAAACAGCTCGACAAACTTCTGTGGGCCAATAGAGGGTTTAGATTTCTGAAAAGGAGAAGGAAACAGAAATATTGTGACCTTCTACGTGTTTGCATGATGCATCTGTGATCTCTTTGTTAGTTGCTTATCCTTATTATTTACTCAGACATTGGCTTAAAACAGTGCTGATCATTATTTTACAACAGTGACCTTCAGTAAGACACCCTGCGATAATTATGATGGCAGAAAACTATTGCTAACTAACAAATTGAATATGTTACTGTGTCATCTTTAGACACCTGACACCATCATCTGCTGGCTAAATTAGATAAAACCAGACCCATGTTACCTACCCATGCTCTGGACCTGAAGAGCCCGGCGAGCTGAGGGCCCCGGTCCCGGTCCCGGTCGTACGGTGTGGTGGTGTTGGACGAGGAGCCACATCTGGCCCCGCCGCTGATCTTCATGTGCTCCCGTCTGTAAACCGCATGGTCTCCATCCTCAGACCGGCCCAGAGGCTCGATCAGGTAGACCTGCTGCCGGGCTCTCACAAAGCCACTAGAAGCGCAGGAAACAAGAAGACAAACATTCGAAGATGTTCGGAAGTAAACTCGGGAGAACGGATTCGGTTCTTGTACATTTTCTTGGTTTAGAACATATAAAAGCTTAAAAATACAC
Organism: Spondyliosoma cantharus; assembly: GCA_900302685.1. Lineage (NCBI taxonomy): Eukaryota > Metazoa > Chordata > Actinopteri > Spariformes > Sparidae > Spondyliosoma > Spondyliosoma cantharus. Next base: position 15,407 of record OMLP01013650.1, read on the forward strand.
TGAAGAATGACCTAATGACTTAATGCCATGAAGCAACACAGTTCACAAGTATATGAGAAACTTTTACTGGAGATCATGCAAGTGCCAGTGGCAAATTACAAACGGGGAAGTTAGAAGCTGTGAAAACATCCTGATTTTCTTACCTAATGCCGAAACAAATCCCAACACTGACCGAAGAGTCGTTCATGCCTTCAATATGACCGTGATAGTAGCAGTGCTCCTGGACGGAAATGCCTTCATGAGATTAGTTTGTACTTTACATTCTTTGCGCAGGAATCACTCACAAAGGGCTTCTTTGTATTTAAAGACCGTGAAATTATGAATCCGAGGTGAGGAATGTCTGATCTTTATCATATTTGGGTCAGTTAAACTCCACAGAGGTACGGTGAAACGGGAAGTTTCACGTCATATAAATACGCAAATATAAATGTAGTATTTATTTCTGTGTAAGTTATACGCTGCAATGCTACATCAAGAACATTTTTGTGGATAAAGTATCGGAAAATGTGGTAAAACACCTCATTTCACAACACTCGCACGTCACTTTTGACATCTTTTATGAAAAATTAAAAACATACCAAAACAGAACGAACAGAATGAATCTCACCTCATTAGGCGATGTTGTCACCCGTTCTCCATCTTCTGAATAGTGTGTTTCAGTGTAGCCTTTCCCAATAAGATCCCTATAAAACACCAAAACACCAAACAGCTATAACAGAAAGTTCTCTTTTTCAAAATACAGATTAATTGTGATCTGATTGTAATCTGTGAGCCAGTTTTACCAGTTTTTCTCCAGATGAATGGTGTGGTTCATCCCCTCAACGGTCAACTCGTACCGAAGCGTATCAGGATAAAGCTGTGGAAAATTCTTAAAAATCAGTCACGTGATAACTATTGTTTACTGTAACAATTAGACCAATTTGCAGTGGTGGAAGAAGAAGAAAATGGCGATACCACAGTAAAAATAAACCCATTTAAAAGGTAAAAGTCCTGCAGGTTTTATTAAGTATTATTTAAGTACTCATGAGGAAGAACATTCCTTAATCAGGAATGTTTTACATGTTTAGTAGGTTGAGAGGAAACTAATTTTAGAATTTTAGTATAAAGGACTTTATTTTCAGTACGGCATCCAGCGTGAAAAAAAGCGTTTGCCCAATCAAACACGCACATCACAGAAATCAGATCGCCACGCCAGCTTTTGGGCGAGGCCACGTTCGTAAAAGTGAGATGAAACAAATAATCTTCTGTGACGACCCGCAACAGGAATTGGATGAAAGAAGGCGACGACTCATCACATTTCAGAGGGAATCGCTGTACTTTTTACTGCACTAGATTTACTTGACAGCTGCAGTGAACATGGTGATAAAGATTTCACAGCATGTAAAACAGTACAACTTAACTTTAGTTCCACTCCTTCAACAAAACACTGCAATAAAATCCTGCCTGCACAGTAATTAATGAGTAATAACAATCCAACACAGGCAGAGGAGGGCTTTTACTTTGAATATTATTCAGAACATGTCTTAGATAACACTTCTGTGCTTTAACTTTGAATACTTCTTCCACCGCTGATCATATTCTATTGGATAAGCCTATGTTTTTTGTTGTTTTTAATGCAAAAATCGATACATGATTGTCATGTGTCCTGATGTAGGTGAGGTGTAGTCATGATGTAGGTGAGGTGTAGTCACCTGGTTGTCCCCCAGGCTCCTCTTATGTCTCCCTGGAAGTCTCTGAGGTCTGATCACCTCGTATTTTTCCACGTGTGACAGCATGGCAGAGCTGCGCATGATACAGACTACACACAACAAATAACACTGTATTATTATTATTATTATTATTATTATTATTAGTTTTCACATATACACGAAATGTCTTTTGTAAGCTGTGGAGACGGTCTGAATAAACTGGACTTTTAAACTGCATTTTAAACGGTTCGACAGGTTGCAAAGAAGTCATGGACACTCCCAGATTAACTTTTTGCTATAAAAACAACAACAAAAAAGCAGATATATACAGCAACAACAATAACTCTTTAAAGACACATTTAAAGACGTTATAATCAGCAGGGAGAATATTAACAGCTCCTTATCTGAGCTTTCCTGTCAAAAACATCACTTCGGTGTTTTTTGCGTGCAAAACAGGAACATGTAGGAAAACAGTTGTCGCGTAATACCAGTATTTTAACAGTTGAATATTTAGTAGTAAGTTGCGGTATAAACCTACCCCAGGCCAGCCACAGAGAGAACATGCTCGCTCCCATGATGATGCGCTCTGCTCGGGAACTGCGCGCTCACCTCCCGTTAACTACACTCCGCCGTGAATCATCGGTGCCAGCTGTTCCGTTAAGGCTCCGCCTCCGGTTCGAGTCTTATCGCCGCCTCACATATTTACTGGAACAGTCAAGCGAGATACGATTAGAAATAACCTTCAGAACAGACTTCCGGTGAAATAAAAACGTGTCTCACTGATAATTCATCGCCCGGTTTGTGGCCTCAGCGCAGGGATGTGTACAGTTGCGATTCGGTCTCATAACGGTTCAAATCTTACAGATTATTATTTTATTTTTTTAAATGTTTTTACTTGTAGTCCATGAGAGGGTGGTATCTTTAAAGGCATCCTATCGAACAGGTGTTAAACGACTAAACCCACCTTTCATAAAAAGAACGATTAAATGTTTTTCACCGGGGCGAAACTAACATTAGGTAACTACTAGCTTACCAAGACTCGTACCAACGAAGAAGAGCAGAGAACATTCTATGATGTGCTAAGACATGAACGTTAACTTTATGAAATTTGACAATCTTACCAGCCACAGGATAAAACAAAATAAACATTTACATTTTTATTTGTTATCCAGGTGCAAGATATATCGTCAGAATGTTTAACAGGTGTTCTGCTCATACGTTCTCACGAAAAGAACGATAAGAATGTTTTACGTTAAAAGCTAGCTAGCTAGCTACAAACCGCGCGACTATCGCACGTACCAACGAAGAAGAGCAGAGAAGCGCGTAACGTCACGATGATACTTTTGAAAACATTACTAGCTGCTGGATACAAGAAAATTAAATATTTTATAATTAATTTTCCCTAAAATTTGCACTGAAGACGCTAAATTATGTGAGTGCAGTTCAATTAAATTCATGGCCTCATTTAGTTGTTGAAAATATCGACTGTAGCCTAGTTCAAGTCCAGGGATCAAGTGAAAATTAAATTGAAATACACCAAAAAAATAAAAAGAATTGTAACACAAACACAATTAGAGGATTTGCATTTATAACTACTAAATTAAAAAAAATTACATTTATCAATATTTCTACATTGTGCAGTGCTTTTATTTTGCAGTCCGTCTTACATTTCCTGTTATGACTGGATTGTTTTAGTTTACTTGACTTTTCAGGTGTTATCAGGCCAAAAACCAACGAAAATAACAGTTAAATTGCTTCAACCGACCACTACAAATGTACATAAAAATTAAATAAATAAAATGTATTCGTTTTGAAATGGTTAAACAATTCAACTCAACAGCAACCAAATAAGGGCTTTTTCTCGAAAAGTGTTTTTTTCAGCAACAAAGTTTCAGAACAAAATTACAGGTCAACCAGTCTGAATTAATTCAGTAAAGTCTTGTTTTAATGAATACAAACATACAGTAGATTTTCATCATACAGGTACAATAAGTTACCTATAAGGAGTGCCATGACGTTCTTTTTCAGAGCAGAATAAACATATTAGTTCCACATTTCTTACAATTTACAAGTTGAAGCATTGAAATGAGCCAGCAAACATCAGACTTTAACTCATTTCATACGGTTCATAATATATAATATACACACTGAAGTATCAGCTCTTTGAATTAACAGCCATAATGTCTGTGATGTAATTCTCTGTGAGGTTGATGTTGGAGGACAGATATGAGGAGGATTGTTTTTTATTGCTGGGTGACAGGTAATACACACAAAGACATAACATGCTACGCTGCTGCTTTCTGACTCCGCTCTATGGCCATCCGCTCCAGCCGCTCCGTGTAGAATCCATTGAAATCCAACCTTTGAAATTGCAAAAAAAAATAAAAATTAAAAAACATAATTTTTTAAAAATCTAAGTTAGAGCGATGTATTTTGAATACAGTATAACTACCTCTGCTGATAAACATTTATTACATCAGCCAGAATCATCTTTCTATCACTTTTGCAGTCTGTACGATCGCCTTAAATGCTGCATTATACAAATTTTTTGGCCACCTGGGGGCAACAGAGCCACCTTAGTGTCTGTCGTATAATCACCTTACAGTGTTGTTATGATGAATATACTGGAAAAAAGTTGTGTATGTACACATCCAGCTGACGGGAAACAAACATTAAAGTCCAATATTGTCTGTCTTTTCATCTTCTGAGAAAGCCGCTGAATGTTCAACTGTATTCTCCAGCTAGACTCGGTCTGTCAGCTGTTTGGTGCTAAACAAAGAGTGTGCTGGTAGTTTTTATTACTTAAGACACTCTGGCCCAAGTGTGTTTACCTGTAGATGATGCTGATCATGCTGTGCTCACAGTCGTTGGTGCTGTAAATGCTCAGCTTGTCCAGCAGGTCGAGCAGCAGCATGCTGAAGTTACTGTCAAACTTGCTGATGGTAGCTTCAAAGCCGGCGTCTGACTGGAGGGCGTCCACGTACTCGGATAAAAACTGAAGCAAAGAAAGATACAAACATTAAAAAAACAAAAGCTGAAGTATTTTTTATTTTCTGGTTTTGATGAACAACATGTCAACATTCCTGAAACTTAAAGTATGAGTCTGAACATTTCCTACAGTACATGATGTGATCATACCTTTGTGGTCAGTCTCTTCCTCTCTGCCTCGTCAGCATGTTCGCTCTGAGAGGGAGCACCATCCATAGTCCCTTGTTCCAGAGAGAGACGCTCTAGCCTCATGCTCTGAGTGAAGCGCTACAGTCAACACACAAAACAAAAACACCCGAGTACAAACATTTAGTCGTTTAATTTTCAGGATTTAGGTTTGCATTTTTGTAAAAATCTAGTTTTCAATCAAAACAGAACATTGATCACGAACAAACCTGCATGCAGTTTGTGAACATGACGCAGACCGCCATGAGTTTGGAGAAGATCCTGAGAAGCTCCGGATTGGTTAGCATGCAGTCCTTCAGGCAGTTGTCTAGGAAGCTGGTGTGGTGGCAAAGCACATCATCGATGTTTGACGCCTGGAGAAGAAGAAGACAGCACAAAAAACACAAGATCACATTTTCTGTAAGTGTCCTCTAGTAGTGCGACTAACAATTATTTTATTGTTGATTAATCTGCTTGTTTTTCGGTCTTTAAAGTGTCGGAAAATTGTGAAAAATGTCAATCCTCAAATGTCTTGTTTTGTCCACAAACCAAACATATTCAGTTTCCTGTCATAGAGGAGGAAAGAAACCAAAATGTTTTCACACTTTAACAAGCTGGAATCAGAGAATTTGATGTCTTTCTCTTAAAAAAACTGCTCAAACCACTAAATTGATTATCAAAATAGTTGCCGATTAATTTAATAGCTGACAACTCATCCATTAATCATTGCAGCTCCAGTGAAACTGATCCTGCTGTCAGCTATCTATTAGACAGCAAAGCACTGACAATCCGACAACAGACAGGAGATCTCATCCACTCACTGTTTTCAGGTTGTTCTCCATGATGTGCCAGGTGGGCTCCATCACCTCAAACATCATGTAGTACTGGATGTTCTGCACAAAGTTGAGCATGCGCTGTCGGAGGGCGAACGCGGCAGCAAACCTGCAGACAGTTGGTTAGAACAGTGTGCGCATGAGGACATTTTGCCTGTTGAGATTTTCTGCACGAATTCACCAAAGTACTCACCATTTAGGAGAGCGTAAGGAGTACTGCTTGAAGTCCTTGTTGCTGATCCAAACGTTGCACAGCAGCCTCTCAACATGTTTGCAATAAAACATGTGCCTGAACAACATCTGGTACCTCGTCAGGGCTTTCCTGGAAAAAGAAAAACAATGTTTTACTAAAAGCGTTGATGACAGAATATGATTAGAGTATGTAGGTAAATAAAAAAAATATTCATAGATCACTTTTCAAAAGCTACCAAGTGCTATAAAAAATGTCAAACAGGGAGGGTAGTAAAAGACAAAATAACATAAAAACAGAAATAACTAAACAGAAGAGTAAAATATCAGTTAAAAGAGTCAAATGTAAAAAAGTTTTGCTGCAGAATCAAACTATTCCACTTAAAATTAATTGTTGTTTGCATATGCAAGCTAAAGTATCTTAAAAGCTAAGAAAACTAAACACCATGAAATACATAAATAAGATTAAAATCAACCGGCAGCGGCAGAACCGAACCTGTTGATGATGAGCGAGAGCGGCCATTTGACAATGTAGTCGAAGGAGAAGGCCTCAAGCCCACTGAGGGCCGCGTCCGTCGGCTCTGCGTTGATGATGGCCTTCTCCTGTTTGGTCTCGATGGCCAGCACCCGCAGCAGCTGAGTGATGACATCATGAGGCATCAAGTCAATCTGCGGGAAGAAGAGAGGGAGGTCAAACATCATACAGTGTGAAAGAGCATGACTCGTACATCATGAGATCAAGCCTGCGAGTGAAGAAGGAATACAAGAAGTACTGTGTCAGTAATGGTTTAATGAAGGAACGGATGGATTACTAAATATTTCTGTTATTGGTCATTTCCATCTCTTCATTTTTACGCATGAGATTTGTTTTCTTTTTTCAAGTTTTCTCAGTACTGTCTTCTTAAAGAGCTGTGCTGGGCGATAAACTGCTGATCCACTGAGACTTGACAGTTATTCTTGACTGGCTCTTCAGCTGCTAAATGCTCCACTGTGTTCACCAGCTAGTTGCTAACTGTGTCTGACTGCTGTTTGCTGCTGAGCAGTTAGCAGTGTTTCCCACACATATATTTCACTTGTGGTGACCCATTTTAGCATATTTTTTTTTCTTTTAAATCCAAAGCAGTGAAAGTGAACCGAAACAGTAAAGATGCAACTGGAAAACCAAAACAATGAGCTCGAAGATGCTCAAATGCTCTGTACACCTGAGAGAAGCGATAGAGTTGGTGATAATTCTCTTTAGGTTCATCACAACACTGACTGTTTTCACATACAACTACACATACCATCATTTGTCAACATCAGAATATTGATTATAGCAGTTTTAATGCATCTACTGAACCTGCTATAACAAATTGACAGCACCAGAGATTCACATTCATGCACAGTCCATCTAAATCTAGCTGTTTTAGTGCACTGTAGTTTACTAATGAGACCACACAGAACTACAGTCTTATTTTCTCCTCACCTTGAGGTCGTCTTTGAAGGGGTCTGTGTTGGCTGTGCTCATCCTCAGAGCCAGCTCCAGGAGGGCTTCTAGTCTGGGAGGCACAATATCGTCCACTGGCTTTTTCAGCTCCTCCTCCGTCAGGTCCATGAAGTGCACAAAGAAATCCCCTTTGTCCATCAGGAAGTAGTGCTTGATGGATCTATGGAGACAATACGAGCAGATACAGGTTAAGATTTCACTGTATGAAAAGACTGTGAACAATCTCTCTACTTCAGTTTTTTAAATCTAGATTCAAAACTATTTTCTTCATCAAAGCTCTGTTTTTCTTTTTTCTCTCTCCTATATATCTGGTAGCAAAATAGTCGAAACTTCTGGTTACATGCATAAACAAAAACTCAATAGATATTAAACCTCAGACGG